>LTAE01005370.1:0-24210 GCA_001647135.1 Pontederia paniculata
TCGACCGTCTGTGCCTCCTCTTCCATATACACCACTTTAATACTGATCGACCTCTTTGTATCTTTGGTCGATCGTTTGTGCTTTACTGCTGCTCACATGAACTCCTCCTCTGATACTGGTCGACCGCTTATATCCTTAGGACGCCCACTGCACATATATGGTTCTTCATGATATATATTACATGTGCAGTGGTCGTCCATTCCTTTAGCTCAGGTCGACCGCTGTACTGAACTTGACTATGTCTTGTTACAGAAATCAACTCAAACAATTTCATCAGTACAGACTGAGTTCACTTACAAATTTGTGATCATTCAAAACATTCTCGGGATCCTAGATTCAACAGGAGCCAGAAAAAAATCAGTGGGTTCACTATAAATAATATTCTAAAATATATTATATAGAACTAATCATTTATATAAATAATCATCTTCATTATTAGTTTTAAAATTTATAAATAATGAGATAACTATGTAGTCTTAACAAAATTATATAGGGCAAAAAGACATTTATAATAAAATGATCATATAATAAATTAATCTTTAATTATAGTGAATAATATTGTGAATATTAAATAATGACAAGAGAAATAAATGTATTATATATATTGTTTACGATAATGTATATTATTTATATTTGAAATAAAAATCGTATGATATGTATCTAAAGAAAATTAGTTATCTAATTAATAAATTTACCTTTTCTATGCTCAAATGCAGCAATAAATTTCTTATTATAATATCTAATAATATACCATAAGAATAAAATATCAAAAAATGACCAGTATAATTTTTTTTTCTTAAAGACCATAGAGAAAAGACAAGAAAAATAACTACCGAAAAAAAAGACAACAAAAATATTCAGAGGAGGAAGTTCGAACACAAGACCTGTTGAGGCTTTCACATCACTTTTACCAAGTCGACAAAGATGGGAATGTGCTTGTTTTACACACTTAAAGTCATTATATGAGCCCAGAGCCTGCACGTGCAGACGCCGGCAGACACTTGAGAAGAATAATTGCAGAGGGATGATAGAAACGCTTAACGAAGGCTGAGACAACAAGTGTATGAGTAACATGTGTGTATCGTGGCAGATCACTTGTAGATTTGGTTTCATATTATTGATCGTCCTAGATCTCTCCAGATTTTCCATGAACTTCAATGTTTTCGCTAATGATTGATATCTTTACTTATATATCATTCTTGATCATGTCACTACTCCTATTTTGATGTTGGATTATTATATCTCAAATCTAAGTTTAAGTTTCCTTTCTTCCCAAAATTATATTATTTAGTATTCTGGTTTTCTTTCATATTCGCGAATGTAATCGGATAGAACATGATTGGACGTAATTGGAATTCCCTATACCGTCACGACCGTGATGCCAAGGTTACGACCCGTGAAGATCACCTCACGGTCGTGACACCCATGTCACGACCCGTGATGATGTGTCAAGACCAGAATCGCGTTCGGCATCCGATCGTGATATCAAAGTTGCAGTCGTGATGATCGATGTTTACAGTCGTGACACATGGTCATGACCTGTAATGCTATGGTCATGGTCATGACACCCTAGTCATGGCCCGTGACCAGTATGTGTATCGAAAGCATCGGGGTCGCGATCGAACCCTACACGATCACGACTACCGTACCGGTGACTTACGGCCCGTGATGCCATATCACGACCCGTAATTACCATCGAGCGAGATCGTGTCAAGGTCATCATACTCTTCACGGACCAGGATGAACGTGGTTACCTTCCCATCACGGTCGTGACTCATGCCCTTGACTGGGAAGGAGGCGGAAATACCCTGATGACTTACGGGGCGTGACATCCTGGTTATGACCCGTGACACTGGTTGTCACGGTTGTGATGTAGATGTCACGGCCCATGACGAACCCACCTTGAGTCGTTTCATCCTTATTTCACACCAGAGATCATGTAGATAGTTTGTAGATATTTTCCATTGTTTAATATTATTTATATTATATTATTTGGTGCTACGCTAAGGACTTATACTAGATATCATGTAAGGGTAATAAAATAAGATTATGATTGTCATATGTACCGTTGTGAGCTACCGTTATTTATCTTTTCATAGCGTTAGGGGCTGATGGCCTAACTGCAACTTCCCCACTTTGCTCCTGTTGCTTGGAGAGCTCCCCTCCCTGTAACAAAGAGGATACTCGAGCATCCTCCCCACTTGATGGACATCTTCTTGTTGTCACGGCTGGTACCCCCATTGACCTTTATCGTTTATTATCATGGTAATCCAAAATAACGTTTAACCGGATCGTATGAGCTATGTACCGTTTGCTTCATGCTTTATGAGCTTTGTACCGACTGAACATAAAGACACCAATAAAGTCACTAATGGGACAAGTCTAATCTAAACACTTATATATCATCTAGACTATTGTATTCTTGTGAAATTATGAATGTATTGTAAAATGAGTCATCAACATATTTGAGAAAAGATAATAGAGAGAGTGTATCATATAAGATTTATATCCTCTATCATATTGTATCGAAAGACCTTTGATTATATCCAACAGTGATGCAAATACTTCATATGTCCTCTATTATACAAGTGTTCCATATTGTCTCCATTGTTCAAAGTGCTTCTGATTGTCTTCATCGAAAAAGGAAAGAAAGAATATTGTGGCGTTAAAGTGTTACTCCCTATTGATTGGCCTTATCGGATCGGATCAGATATAAAATACTATTGACTTTGGAATATAATTTTTTATTGTATAGCCATATTGTTCAAAGTATGTTCTCAAAGCTATATCATTATTGATTGACCTTATCAGATCGGATGTAAAGTGAAGTCATCATTGATCTTTGGAATATAATTCCTTATCGTTTGGTCATATCATTCAAAGTATTTTATTGAAGCTATATCATTCTTGTTAACCTTCGAAAATAGTGTCACCAGAAGGTGATACAATTTAAATAGAAAATACATAAGCAATATTCAAACAACATAGACACTTCAGTCCTCTAGATTGTATTTCAGTTAAAAACTAAACACATGATTAATACACAAGAAAAATAACGACAAGATTCATTATTTTACAAAATTGATTGGGTTCATTTCTTAATTTTCCCAGCTTCATAGTGTCCTCCAACTTCATTTTCACCTTCAACTTCCATCCTATTATGACCTTCAACTTTCATCTTGTTATAACCCTTAGCTTCCATCGTGTTGATCCTCCAACCATTTAAAGTATTGACATGTTCCAACTTGCTTGCAAAGGGAAAAAATAATATAATAATTTGAGCTTAGAACCACGATAAAAAAAATTTAGATTAAAATGCCAAATTACTTAAACTATTTTAAAGAATATAAGAATATTTATTACTCTCTCCATAATTTCGACGACAAAAAAGCATTGATTGGGGTTATCACAGTTCAAGATGTTCTTATCACTACTTCTTGTTGGTAATAACACTCGGGCAGAGTTAAAACATTAGTCGATGTCATGTCTTACTAGTAGGAAAAGATGGAACGTAGGGTTAAATAGTTATTGACATGTTTTTCAAGAATCTCTTGAACTCAAAATAAACAAATTGGTGTGCACATTGCGAGTTATTACATTGGGAGTTATTATTACATATTCTTGCAAGATTTACATATGCTATGTTTAGTATACCAAGGAATTTTTTTTTCATTAATCTCAAACTCTTGTACACATATTGTGTGGTACTATTTAAAATAGCTAGTTCAAGTGCTACTAGCTAGACCATGATTTTTAAGGAGCCTATGATAAAATAATCCATTTAAATTGACATTTTCTATCGCAATATGGATCAAGGGTTCATCAAACACAAGAATCGGCATAATAGATAATTTAAACATCAACCAAAATAATCTCAAGATCTTAAAAATGAAAAAAATAAAGTCTCATGACATGCATTTTTACACATGACATTGAATTTTAGATATCCTCAACATGTTTTAACTAGATTTGTTCATTGATACATGTAGATTGATTGCTTCAAATGCTCAATTTACTTTAGGTACGTAATAGAGCAAGGTTCCCAAAGAATTATTCCTTTTATAGCTAATGACAACTACAATAAAAACAACTACAAAATAATACCTGAGCATTGAAGGTTAATGGTCAAGCATGACCTGCTTGAGCTTTGGCTGAGAGAGATATGACGAAAAGTGGAGAAGGTGTGAAACTAGAGAGGTAAACTAGGCGAGCGAAAGATGAAACTTAGAAGGTCAATCCATATCCATATCCATATAGCTTCGTCGAGCTAGAGAGGTGAACAAAGATCAGAGAAAGTGAGAGGCTGCGATACGGGGCAGTAAACTGATGCATATGAGAAATCTAGTGAGGGAAAGAAAGCGATGTCATCAAATGGGGACATGGAGAGAGAGAGAGAGAGGAAATAAAACATTAGAGAGGTGAGACAACAACAAAATGGAGAATAATATAGAATCAGAGAGATAATGTGCAACATAATGGAGAGCGAGAGATGCGGGTGTGAGGTGGGCGAGAGATGGAATAACAATGACAAATCGCGGAGAGGTGAGGCAAAAATGGAGAGAGATCACCGGAGAGGTGAGACGTTTAGAGAGAGAGAGACACGGTAGATCATATTTGGGGAAAAAAATGGAGGAAAAGGTAGGATTTGGTGGAAAAAAAAAGTCTAAGATTGAAAATGGCACAATCAAATGACCCATATCATTAGACTAGTCATAGACCATATACAAAAGTTTATATTAAAATAAAATAATTAGTGTCACAACCGAGGCCAATTGGGAAAAGAAAAAAAAATGATGAAAATAAAATATGCCCAACCTGAATATAATTAGTGTTCCATCCAACATATTAAAACTCTAAGTTTAATTTAATTAGGAGATTGCATTTGAATTTGTGAAATTTTGATAACACCTTTTGGTGGTGCACCGACGACAAAAGGGGCGGAGCTAGACAAGTTATTCAGGATGTGCACATTTTAAATTAATATCATCATATATTTTTTTGAATAGTATGACAAATAATACAAGGAATATTTCAAATGTGTGGATGGCACACAAACATCTATTTAAATAATTAATTCAATGGAATTTTATTTTTTAAAATCTATAAAAAATGATATCGTTATTGATAGTATAAATTTTCTTTTCTCATATATACAATTTAATCTTTGCAACATTCATCGCACGAAAAACTCTTGCACCGATTGATCACCTAAATAATTATTTAGTTGGAAGATTCGAACTCAGGATCTAAGTTTCAAAATTAATATTGCTCATTTAGTATTCAATTTCTAATATGTGATCAATACTACTAACTAAAAAATTTAACTTTCATGGGGCACCCTCTCCCTCCGCCTACGGCGAGGAGACTAGGGCGTCACATAGCATTGCACGATGATCCATCCTCATGAGGCTAGGAGACACAACAATTGAAAAATGTGCGATAATATGGATGCTCGAACGGATCGAGGCCCATAAAAATATATGTTGCATTTTAGAAGTCTAACAACCTGTTTAGCAATCAGAATCGGGTCTAAACTTGGGCTCGGTTGTGATGGGTTCTACCAAACAGGGCACAAAACTTACATGCAGAACCAATTAGTCGGAACCTGGGGCAGCCCAAGGTTCTGCCGTAGGTTTGGAAAAATGAGACGACATTTTAGAGCTTGTTTGGCAAGTGAAACCTGGCCAGAACCTGGCCAGATTCCATCAGGTTCTACCAAACGAGGTGACGTTTGAAAGAACCTGAGAAGGAACCCTAAAGCTAGAACATGGGATCACGTTCTAGATGTCGGGTTCCTGCTCGCGGTTCCTTCTTTTTTTTTGCACGCCAATTTTTTTCAATCTTTTTTTTCAATTCTTTTTTTACAATCTTTTCTTTGACGAGACATCATATTTTTTTTATTTTACTTTTCTTTTTCATTTTCTCTCTTCCCACTATTTTTTCATTTTTTTTAATTTATATTTTAACTATTTTTAATTTAAATTATTATCATATTTAATTTTAATTATATATTAACTCAATAAAAAAATATTTTTAATGTAAATTAACAAAATATTTTATATATTATATTTATCTTTTAATTTAAACTATAAAGATTAAGTTTTAATTTTATACTAGCTCAATAATATAATTCTAAACTTATTTTTAGTTTAACTTTAACAAAATGTTTAATATTGTGATATAATATTTAATTTTTAGTTTAAATTATCAACGTTTGATTTTAAACTTAAATTTAAATTTTATACTGACTCAATAATATAACTTCAAAATTATTGAATGTTTAATCTTAATTTTAAAAAAATTACATATTATATATATATATTTCTTTTTTTCAATTATTAACGTTTGATTTTCAAATGCTATATTTTAATTTTGTATTAACTGTTATATATTAGTGTTTATTTTTAATTTAAGCTTAACAAATATTTTATATATTATATCAAAAATAATTTTACATTATTTTCTAAGATTATTAAAAAGAATTTATGTTTCAAATTAAATTATTATTTTTACCATTATAATTAATCTTATTTTTTGATTCTTCTGAACCTGTTTGGCAATCAGAACTGAGCCTGAACTTAGGCCTGATTCTGATGGGTCGTAGAATCAATTGATCAGAACCTCGGGCAGCCCACGGGCAGCCCAAGGTTCTGCAGTGGAATCGCTCGGAGAAACGAGGCGACATTTTTTTCTTTTTTTTCCAACGTTGCCCTCATGCAAGCACCCCTCTTTGTTCTCTCTCACTCTGCTCTGCTTCTCCACCGATCGCATTCCTTCTGAGGCTCTTCTCCTCCGGCGCCAGCGCCCTTCTCCTCCGGTGCTCGTCGTTGTCGTCACCTGTGAGTCATCTTGATCCAATTTCCGCTTCTTTTCCTCTTCAGAGATTGAAGATTTTTGGGCGTGGTTTGATAAATTTCTTGCCCTGATGCAGTGGATCATTGACGGACTCCCTTGAATCTGCACTCTCCGACTCCGACTCCCATCTGCATTCTCCAGGTGACTTCTCTCTCTGCGTCCTCTCTCTCTCTCTCTCTCTCTCTCTCTCTCTCTTCGGCTACTACTTTCTACTGGTGTGGATTGTTTTTCCTCTCCTTTTTCCCTTCTTATTCATCCTCATCTCTGAGAAATTCTATTTAGTTACACGACTTATATGACTCACTTCATTGTGTTCTGTATTTGTTGTTCAGATGTTTTTGGCCTATTTTTGTTCAGTTTTTTTTTACATTCACGTGCAAAAAGATTGCTTCTTTTAATTGTTTCTTCTGCCTGTTCTTATTGATAAATTACATCTTTTTTGTTTCTTCTTTCAATGATTTGCAAAAAGTTGGCTTCAAAGACATTGACATGTTCATGGTAGCAGTTGATGTATTGTTGAAGGCAACCTGTTTCTTTTTTTTTTATTTTTTTTTCTAAAAAGATGTTGGATTATGATATCTCTATCGTGCTTTCAATTGAAACAATTTGATGTATTATTTGCTGAATTTTATTAGATATTTTTTTCTGAGTGAGTAAACATGAACTCTTTTCTCAATCTGGACATCTTGAAGTTCTGGACATGTTCATGGTAGCAGTTCCTGCGTCTCTCGCTTTCTCTGCGTCTCTCTGTCTCTCGCTCTCTCTGTCTATATGGATGAATGAAAAAAATGTCGATGTATTCAGTATCACTGAATGTTTCCTGATTTAGATTAACACCAAGGTTTCAATTCCAAGTGCCTTCCTCCACTCCCTCCATTTTGATTCCACTCTAAAATGCTCACGAGTCCAAAAAAACAATGCCATTGTTATTTGCACCAGTGCCAAGAGCATAGAGATAAAGCTTCATCACATTTTTGTGCCTTCCCGTATCGTGTCCCTTGTTCATATACAGTATCCCTGAGCTAAGATAAGAGGCAATGTCCAAATGCAATTATTTTTTTCCCCATCTGCTCATAATAAAAACAGTGTGTTTTGGCACTCTGCAGGCATTGCCTCTGCTCACTTCTGCTACCTTGCTCCCCTGAAAGAACCGTCCTTTAGCTTTCTCCCGCCAACTGTTAGTAAAAAGACTCATTTTGTTGCTTGTATTCTTACCTCATGTAACAGAAGATATCTTTCAGTCCCTAACAAATTCACAAGTCAGATCCAAATCATGTTACATATCAAACAACAGTTTGGAAGGCAGAATTAGTAACTCATTGTAGCCATAAATTTGCTAGAAGTTTGCTGCTTGAGTCATAGATGCATTTCGGAATCTGATTGAAATCAAGAATCTAAAGGAAAATTATGAAATAGACGAGAGAGAAGAATCAACGATATAGTTTTCTTTTTTACGTAAAAGAAAATATAAGATAGATGCTCCCAATATAAAATAAAAAACAAAGACTTTTTTGTATGAAGATGGACGACTTCCTAATTATTTGAAATACAGTACTGTGTTTGAGTCATATAAGTTTATTATTGAGTTAGGATTCAAAATATTAACGACAAGTGTTCTGAACAATGAGTTCTATAGTTATGTTAGAATTGCATCAAGGTTCCATAAGTGCTTACGTTTCCACTTTTCAGCTTAACTATTTCTTGGATATACTCAAAACGAGTTCTCTAGTTTTCTGCTCACGTAAGAAACCATGACTGGGCAGACCTCGTTCAATTATTGCAGCAGTGTGCATGCATTTGTTATTTCCTTCATTTTGAGACTAGAGATCTTTGATTGTGATTTTTGTAAAAAATTTACAGGCCTCACCTATACTAATAGGTGGTCGCCAACCTCGTCTACAAGAAAAGAGAGCAGGTTCACAAGGCAAGTTTTTCTCATTACATAGTGCCAAGTAGTTTCTTTACTTTCAGAAGACAAAATTGTTGTGAGTTCAAATGAAATTTTAGTTGAAGAGAATGAGCATATGTAATTTTATATGCTCGTATTTTGTTCAAGTGTGTGCAACCTTGTGTTTATTTGTTAATTCTATATGCTAAGTTGAAGGGAATGACCAATATGTAATTCTACATATCATTAGAAATGAATGACAAATGAGTTCATTTGTTAATTTGTTTATAAGAAATGTTTGGATTAATATGGTTGTTATTGTGTTGTGGTGGTGATGGATGTGTTCTTTTTTCAAAATATGTTGAATACGTATCAATTTAACGATTTATGTTAAACTTATTCTTGTGTTCGATACGTATAAATGCGTTTGATATGTTCAATGTGGATATTTGCTCTATTTGTATTATTTTTTTAAAATATGTTCAATGTGTTCGATGCATTTGCTTTTATGGCATTAACTAAATTGTTATGTTAAATCTTTTTTTGTATGATAACTTACATTTGTGTTCGATACGTTATGTAAAATATTCGATACACAAAGCTTCCCTCGTCTATGAAGGAGTTCGGGGGCTTGCCGTTAAAATCCGAGGATGGTGGCAGAGGCGAAGACATCGAGCACCATGGAGAGGGATGATGTTAGTCCGACTTTCGAGTGCATGGCAGCGGCAACAACGACATTGGAGAAGAGGAGGAAGTAGAGGAGACGATCGGGGAGCAAAGAAAGAAGAGGAATGACAAAATATTATAATAATAATAATCTCATCTTCACAAAGAATAATAATAATATTAAATAGTGGTGATAAAATTATTTATTATTATTTATGAACTAGTTATCAATTGACAATAACTAAAAAATAATTATTATTATCAACATTTATCATTAGCAAGACCACATAAAATGTTCACGTTTTTAGTTCTCATTTCCGATTCTACCTTTATCCAAACACACCCGGAACTAATCAATCGAATCAAGGAGCCTGAAGAATCCCAGGTTCTAATTGCCAAACAGGGCATGGTAGAACTTAACATTTTTAGTTCATCCAAACACGATTAGAACTAATCTATCAAATCAAACTAGTCACTGAAACCCGGAGAATCCAAGGTTCTACTTTTCAAACAGGGCTTTTCTTCTTTATTTCCAATGTTGCACTCATTCAAAAACCCCTTTTTTTCTCTCTCACATATCGTCTACTCCACTTCTCTACCGATCTCATTCCTTCCGACGTTCTTCTCCTCCGGGGATCTTCTCTTCCGACGCTCGTCATTGTCGTCACCGGTGACTCTTCTTGATCCAATTTCCGCTTCTTTCCCTCTTCAAAGATTGCAGATTTTGGGCGTAGTTTGATTAATTTCTTGCCTTAATGCAGTGGAACGTCGACTCTCCAACTTCGATCTGCACTCTCTGACTCATATCTGCACTCTCCAACTTCGATCTGCACTCTCCAGGTGACTCCTCTCTTTGCGTCTCTCTCTCTCTCTCTCTCGCTCTCTGCGTCTCACTCTCTCTTGCTCTTTTCGGCTGCTACTTTCTACTGGTGTGTGGATTGTTTTTCCTTTCCTTTTTCCCTTCTTTTATTCATCTTCGTTTCTGAGAATTTCTATTTAGTTACATGACTCCTATATGACTCACTTCATTGTGTTCTATCTTTTATGTTCAGATGTTTTTGGCCCTATTTTTGTTCAGATGTTTTTACATTCTCATGCAAAAAGATTGCTTCTTTTAATTGTTTCTGCCTGTTTTTATTGATAAAGTTTACATTTTTTTTGTTTCTTCTTTCAATGATTTGCAAAAAGTTGGCTTTAGAGACATTGACATATTCATAGTAGCGGTTGATGTATTGTTGAAGGCAACCTATTTCTTTTTTTTTTCTAAAAGATGTTGCAATATGAGATCTTTATCGTTGCTTTCAATTAAAGCAATTTGATGTATTATTTGCTGATTTTTAGTGGTAAGATTTTTTTTGAGTAAAAAGAACATGAGCTCTTTTTCCGATCTGGACATCTCGAAGTTGTTCTGTTTTTTTCGCGTGTTCTTACTTCATGCCTACGTCTCTCTCTCGATTGCTCTCGCACTTTTTCTTGCTCTCTGCGTCTCTCTCTCGCTCTCTATGTCTCTCTCTCTCTCGCTCGCTCTCGCTCTCTCCTTCTCTCTCTCTGCGTCTCTCTCTCGCTCTCTATTCAGTGTCTCGAAAAACTAATGATGCACAGCAAGGGATCGTGAAAGAGTAAAGGGAAATGATTTCAAAGAAAACTATTAAGGATCCATATGGTTTCACAAAATACCATTGAAGATTAACATATCTCATTAGAAAATATTAATATATGATGGAATTACACTGAGAAATTGAGAATAATAAATAGAATACTCTCCCCCTCTTATGTTGCCCCAGAAGCCCCAATAGGTTACATGAAAAGTGTCAAGGGATCAGTGCTTTTTTTCCTCTTTTTCCTTTCTTTTTTTCATGTTTGGCTTTCTCTCTGATATCAACCAGAGAAATGACACATATGTACAGTTCAATCTACCGAAAGAAAAAAGATGATAAACCACTTGCATTATAAAATGGTAAATCCCAACTAGTGGTACCTCCTCTATCATAGGCATATATTTCATATTGATGCATTCAATGTGGAATCAGAAAGATGCAATTACATTCATACTGGTATATATAGAGATGAATAGTTTGTAATGTAATTTTCATGAGACACATTATGTTACCCTTCTGATCACATATTTTCTAATATCATAACTATGTTATCTTTCTGATAACAAAAGTTATGCCTGATACTTTGTAACTTCTGTGCATGCTGCAATATAATGTTATTCAATGCATAAGTTACTACTGCCTGCGCAAAAAATGGAATTGACCAACTGCCTGGACATATGACTTTGCAATACATACTTTCAATTTATATATTGTGCCACCAACAATACAAGAAAAATCAGATTATAACGATAAACTGAGAGCTAATACTCGGACAGAGAAATGGTTTATGTTGTCTTCCACATCAATCCTTTGCTGCCATTTATTTCTTATCTCATTCTACGCACGTTATATATGAAATCACCGAAGAAAGCTCATATGCTTAATCATAGATGTTTCGGAGTCTATGGAACCTTATGTAAGTACATTTGCACTTAGGATTCAAGGCATGCACATAGTTATTTCCACCACAACAGTTGTCGTGGACAACAATTCTTGTTCTGTCTCGGTACTTAATTATGGACTCAGCTTTAAGAACACAGTGACAAAAATTGAGAACAGAAGAAAAATTAACTATATGCAAAGTGTCAAACTTGGGTGTTCGATATGTACTTGTTCTATGAGAATCCGAACATGAGGGCTTGTTGTGGCAGAAATTATTGCCCATAAATCTAACTAGAACATTAAGATCCATGCAAACTCTCACTAAAATAGCATAAATCAAACCTATATCACAAAAAGAGGAACCCTAACTGCAGAGATGGAGAAAGGAATCACCTTGTCGGAGAAGACGGCGGCATGAAGGAAGGCGACGAGGAAGGCGGAGGCGAGATGATAGGGAGAGGAAGAAGGAAGGCAGAGGAAGGGTACCTCACCGGAGAATGGAGAGCAGGACGAACGCTTCCTTTAGCCATCAGCCGCAGGGTTGAAACCAAATGAATCGAACAGAATGGAAAACTCAACCAGAAATTGAACCAGGTTATTGAACCCTAGTTAACCGAATCCATCATGAACCGGGTTTCGTCCAGATGCAATATTTTCAAAAAAAGGTGAATCATATATTTTTTTAAGCACTCGCCGTAGAATAATATTTTTTCGATCAAATTGTTATTTTTTCATCGATCCTAAAGACATAATTAATAAATAAAATTGTATTTTAGAATAGATGAAAATTAATAATTTCATCAAAAAAATATTATTCTACTACAAGTGCTTAAAAAAACATATGATTCACCTTTTTTTGAAAATATTGCATCTGGACGAAACCTGGTTCATGATGGATTCTGTTAACTAGGGTTCAGTAACCCGGTTTAGTTTCTGGTCGAGTTTTCCATTCTGTTCGATTCATTTGGTTTCCACCCTGCGGCTGACGGCTGGAGGAAGCGTTCGTCGTGCTCTCCATTTTCCGGTGAGGTACCCTTCCTCTGCCTTCCTTCTTCCTCTCCTTGTCATCTCGCCTCCGTCTTCCTCATCGCCTTCCTTCCTGCTGCCATCTTCTCTGACAAGGTGATTCCTTTCTCCATCTCCGCAGTTAGGGTTCTTCATTTTGTGATATTGTGTTGATTTATGCTATTTTAGTGAGAGTTTGCATGGATCTTAATGTTCTAGTTGGATTTATGGGCAATAATTTCTGCCACAACGAGCCCTCATGTTCGGATTCTCAGAGAATAAGTATATATCGAGCACCCAAGTTTGACACTTCGCATATAGTTAACTTTTCTTCTGTTCTTAATTTTTGTCACTGTGATCTTAAAGCTGAGTCCATAATTAAGTACCGAGACAGAACAAGAATTGTTGTCCACAACAACTGTTGTGGTGGAAATAACTATGCGCATGCCTTGAATCCTAAGTGCAAATGTACTTACATAAGGTTACATAGATTCCGAAACATCTATGATCAAGCATATGAGCTTTCTTCGGCGATTTCATATATAACATGCATAGAATGAGATAAGAAATAAATGGCAGTGAATGATTGATGTGGAAGACAACATAAACCATTTCTCTGTCCGAGTATTAGCTCTCAGTTTATCATTATAATCTGATTTTCTTGTATTGTTGGTGGCACAATATATAAATTGGAAGTATGTATTGCAAAGTCATATGTCCAGGCAGTTGGTCAATTCCATTTTTTGTGCAGGCAGTAGTAACTTATGCATTGAATAACATTACAATGCAGCATGCACAGAAGTTACAAAGTATCAGGCATAACTTTTGTTATCAGAAAGATAACATAGTTATGATATTAGAAAATATGTGATCAGAAGGGTAACATAAATGTGTCTCATGAAAATTACATTACAAACTATTCATCTCTATATATACCAGTATGAATGTAATTGCATCTTTCTGATTCCACATTGAATGCATCAATATGAAATATATGCCATATATTTTTTTGTTCCTCAAAAAAATATATGCCTATGATAGAGGAGGTGCCACTAGTTGGGATTTATCATTTTATAATGCAAGTGGTTTATCATCTTTTTTCTTTCGGTAGATGAACTGTACATATGTGTCATTTCTCTGGTTGATATCAGAGAGAAAGCCAAACATGTAAAAAAGAAAGGAAAAGGAGGAAAGAAGCACTGATCCCTTGACATTTTTCATGTAACCTATTGGGGCTTCTGGGGCAACATAAGAGGTGGAGAGTATTCTATTTGCCACTAATTGGGGTTTATCATTTTATAATGCAAGTGGTTTATCATATTTTTCCTTTCGGTAGATTGAACTGTACATATGTGTCATCTCTCTGGTTGATATCAGAGAGAAAGCCAAACATGAAAAAAAAGAAAGGAAAAGGAGGAAAGAAGCACTGATCCCTCGACACTTTTCATGTAACCTATTGGGGCTTCTGGGGCAACATAAGAGGTGGAGAGTATTCTATTTATTATCCCCAATTTCTAAGTGTAATTCCATCATATATTAATATTTTCTAATGAGATATGTTAATTTTTTTTGAGAGAATAATGAGATATGTTAATCTTCAATGATATTTTGTGAAATCAAATGGATCCTTAATAATTTTCTTTGAAATCATTTCCCTTTACTCTTTGACGATCCCTTGTTGTGGATCATTAGTTTTTCAAGACATTGAATAGCTGCCAATTTTCTCTAAAAAAACTGCCATTTAAGATCTGATGTTATGAATGCAGCGAGAACCCAAGAATGCAGCGAGAACCATCAATTACCATTTGCAGCGACTTGGCAGAGACAAGTTCCTCTAAATGCTTCTGGTTCTACATCTTTTGCATGCTTCAATCACAGTCTTATAGTACTCATAAATATTCTGGTGATGCATTTTATTCCAAAAAGCATCGAGTTCTCTGGATGTCCAGTTATGATGTCTACTTTTCTCATACTAGATATTCGAAAAAATGCAGGCGGACAGATAAATTATTGATGCACAGCATTGATCTTTGTAACTTTGAGGTCATGAAGAGCCATATCAGATCCTTCATCTCATTATACCTCCTGGTGCAAAGAACTTTTTTTTTGTAACGTTTCACTCCATGATTTATGCATTCGAGTTGAATGTAGAGACTATCTATAAGCATACAACATTCAGAACCATGAAAATTGGTTGCAATCTAATGCATGCATGGGACTTAAAATTTTAGGTTGCAATCTGATCCAGAACTTGAAAGTAAGTTGTGCTGTTTTTTTATCACCTTATACTGCATTCACAGCTTCTCAAAATGATAGCTTCTGGTTATTTTGATGATACATAAATATCTTTTTCTCTTTTTGAATAATAAGAAACGATAAAAGAAAAATTATAAGATTGATAGTTGCATTTGATGTCAGGAACCTTGTTTTAATATCTCCTAATAGCTCTACTCCAATGGAAGATGGGGGGAAGGTTGCAAGTCCGATCCGGATGGGAGCGAATGTTCAATGATTCACATCATTTGTTTTCCATGCCTTGGATAAGACAATAATTACTCGAGTTAATTATTTTGGAGCCTAACTTTAAAAAATATTAAAATATTCACATGTTTTTTTTGTTCCACGCCTTAGATAATACAATAATTATTCGAGTTAATTAGTCTAATAATCCGTGCTATACAAGGACTATATATATATAATAATAATAATAATAATAATAATAATAATAATAATAATAATAATAATAATAATAATAATAATAATAATAAAACATTTGAAGTGCACAAAATATAAGAATATCGTTTGATTTAACTTGAGGTTCTGCTAGGATGCATGATTGGGGAGGGGAAGGAGAAGAGAGGATGACAAAGAAAGAATAGGCAAGTATTATTTTACTTTGAAGTTTCTCTAAAAATTATATACCTTTAATTGCTTATTTTTTCAATCGATTTATTAATGTACTCTTTTTTTTAGTTAGAATTCTAGAATTTCTCAATTACTGTTGTTTAGGGCTCCCTAAAAGTATTATTATTTTTACTTATTTCTAGGTAAGAAAAATATTCAGAAAATAATAGTAAATTAAAATTTTCATATTTCATTTGTTTATTTGAGGTCGGACTCTTTTGAATTAGTTTCTTTTCAAGTAAACAATAACCACGAAAATAAGAGAAAATAAATTTTAAAATATTTTAATTACTTTATTAAAAATATTTATTATATACTCTTTTTTTTACTCTGTTAATGTACTCTTGATTTTCTTTAACTTCAATTTTTTTAATTAACTTCCGTTATGAATCTTTAAAAATAATAATTATTTTCTTGACTTTATTTACATTGGAATAAATATAATGAAAATATTAATAAATTTAATTTCAAATTTTATTAATTTACTTAAGTTATGATACTTTGTTGATAATTGTTAATTCATTACTTTTTAGTTTTTCAAGTGAAACAATAATTCCTGAAATATAGTAATAAATTCAAATTTATAAATAAGAATAAATTTTATTGTTTTAAGGATTCTAGGTGGAAGCACATAAAAGTGTGTTGAGGATCAAGAGAGGTATAGGACATGAGATTGATCTATGGAATAAGCCTTCCATTTTTCCAAAGTTGGTTATAAGAGGTGGGTTAATTGGATTTTCCGTTTTGATAGTTTGAATGGGTTAGTTTGATTGATAGAAATTAGAAAGTGATGGACATGGTTGATTTGAAGAAGAGGGGAAGATCGAATATTGTTCTCTATTGTGATAATTGAGGAGACCTCTCAGCGATCTAAGACAGCGTTTGAAAATTAGAATATGGAGTTCCCAAAAAACAATTTAATTTGATTGATTAATTTTAATTATATTTAAATAAATTAAAATATAATGATAATTTGATAGATAAGTTCTAACGAACATTATAAATGTGTAAACTAAAAAGAAATTTTTTTGAATGAAGATAAAAAAATAATTGAATCTAAAAATTATAATACTATTTTTTAATATATATTGAATATAAGATAATAAAATATTTTCATACAAAATGTAACTAAATACTATGAAAGTAATCTCACGAATAATATAATAAAATATTTTGTGAAATTTATTTTATTCCAGCGCTTAATGCCATAAAATATTTTCATAAACTTAATTTAAAATAGGTAAAAAACTAAAGTGAGGTAATTAATATTTTTATATTATTAGCATAAAACAAAAAAAATATTATTTAAAATTTTAATTTTATATTTAAAAGTAGAAGCTAAAATATAAAGTTGATTAAAAAATAAATGAGATATGGGATAAAAGAGAGAGAAAAAAATTAAGCGTGTAAAATAAAAAAAATGACACGATTAGTAAACCAACATCTGGTCTTGTTAGCAGTTCTAAACTAAATTACTTTATTAAAAATGTAAACTTGAGATTATACGAATCAATTCTCTTTACTCGAACTTTAATCTAAATTTCTTTGGAAAAAAAATGAGTATTTTATATCTTATTATTATCTTTTGTAGACTATTATATCATTTTTTATTGTAAACCATAAGTGACACGTAGAAGAAGATGAAAGGTCACCTCTCTTCTCAAGGAGCCGCCCAAGACAGTAATTTTTTCAGTAAGGCCATCATTTTTCACTTGCATAGAAAAATATGCAAGTGAAAAATGTATTCAACACTCTTTTATATTTTTAATATATTTATATTGTGTTTGACATTTTTTGGGAAGTTTTTACATTTTATTTTTGCCAACCTTTAAAAGACCAAATATTTTTAAAACTAGTTTAAATTTTATGATGACTGCAATCTTAATTATTAAACGGTATTTTATTAACATATTTATTCAAATAATTTGCACTATATTTTCTTCAAATAAAAAATAACCAAATAAAATGAGAGCTACATATGCTCCAAAAAAAAAAAAGAAAGTAGGCAGCTACCCGTCCTAGTATGTTAAAAACATTAATAATAAATTAATAAATGAATAATGATTTCAAAATAAATAGAGATTTATTATTTTACTTAATTGATAATAATTAATTATTAACGATTAATATTTAGTGATTCAATAAGTTGATAACAAAGCATTTGATAAAGACAATGATTAAATTAATTAGTATATACAAAATGACGTTAATAAGCCTAAAAATTAATACAATAAATAATTTAAATTTTAATATTATTTATTTTCCAAAAAAAATATATGATCTATAATTAATTAATTTGTAATAATTTTTTGAACTAAATTAAACATGCATAAAGAAAAAAAATCTAAATTTAAAATTTATATGTGTAACAAATAGTTATAGTATATGCATAATCAAAGAAGAGGGATAAATTGAGTACCAGACACCTTATCATAAAAGTCATAACAGTTTGACGAAGTCAAATTTCCAAGCTTTAATTTAAACTTTGTTTTTTTAATTATCAAACACAACCAAAAACTAAAAGCTACCAAACTTTTATTTATAAAATACAAATACAGTTAAAATTAAATATTACTAATCATCATTTGAAGAATTTCTGACGTTCAATAAACTTAATCGTATATCTAACTATTTGTTCGTCTACAGTAGTAAAAAAATAATTGAAAAATTGTTATAAATCATAATAGTTAAAGATATAAAATAACTAAAATGTAAAAAAGAAAGCCAAGAATTGGGTTATGGTTTGCATAACCATTTTTTTTCTCTTACAAACCCCACAAATATAGTTTTTGACTTTTCTATGCAAGTGAAAACTCAAATAAATTACTTAAGCTAAACAAAACAGTTATTGTTTGCATCATTAACAAAAGAATTTACAAAGTCTATAATGCAAAATTATGATATGTTGAGCTTTCTTAGATTTGAAAAAATATATAATTAATTAGTATTTCACATTAAGATTTTAGGAATGTCGATAAAACCACCTTAATGTACTATAGATACCGATAAGACTACTGGGTTACCTTCTTTCACTATTTCTACAACTATAATTTTCCCTTAATTACATAATAAGATAATAGTTATCATACAGAAAAACAAAGCATTTAGAAAATATAATTGTATAGGACTAATATTTGTATACGTGTTTCTCTTGGGTTGGTGAATTTTCTGTGCACATGTGATTATCAAATGCTTAATGTTTATTGCTGTTGTAATTAAGTACATGAATTGTCAATTTTCGTGCCTACATGAACGTCGCTCGGCGATCAAATAATTGGCACGTGCATTGTACATGATACGATGACTGAGCAGTCGGAACGAGATAAGAGAGCATCGTTGCGACGCTGACGTGGAACAATAAAATCTAGCAATTTCGTGGGCCGAAATTGTCGACCGACATGAGTTCGTTTCATGCAGCAAATGATTCTGCAAATGCACTTGTCAAGCTTTATTTCGGTTTCGATGTCCATGTTTCACGCATGTTTCACTAACTCAAAACTTTAACATATGGAGAACCACATCTCGTCGTACGATAAAATATTCTTTAAAGACGCTATCAACTTTTGAATAATATAAAAGTCAATACTTTAAAATAAGTATTAAATTCGAATAAAATACTTAACAAATATAAATTTGATTCAATCAAAATTAATTATGTAGGTCTATTTGACTTATCTTATAAGTAGGTCAAAATTACTTACAAATAATTTTTTTAAAAAAATTATATTCAATAAATAAAAATATATATTTATAAGTTGTTAGATAATAACTTATATGTTAAAAAAAATAAGAAGGGTTTTACCTGGTTATTTTTTAAGATATTGACTTATTAAGTTTAACAAACTATATTACTCTTTTATTCATATTTTTTAATATTATTATCATATAACTTTAAGAGTATTTTAGTCAATATTTATTTTAATCAATATTGCAACTATTTTATTGATATTATTAGCACTTTTATTCACACATATAACTATTTATATTTTAAAATAAATATCAACATTTAAAATGTTTATCAATATTAGTACCTATTACGTATTTTTTATCAGCTAAGCCAAAGAGGCCATAAGTCGTTACATCATGACGTCTAATCATTATTTTATTCACATGCAAGATCAAAAATATAGAAGATAAATTTTTCATGTGCAATAAAACTCAATATGTAAAGAAATTAAATAATTTAATAGGGTTAATTATATATGAAGATATAATAAGAAAATTTAATGTTAATAAATTTTCTTTATTCTGCGTTATCTTTTACTTTGAGTTCTTATTACCTTGGTCCATCAATAGGGTGAACATCAATTGCATTTCTCGTAATATATCCATAATCTTTCATGAATATGTACAAACCTAGTTAACATTTTACTTTGGGCATTCATTCTTTTCTTTTTATCTTGTCATATTATTTTATACAATACAATATTTAGTGTCTTTATCAATTATGAAAGTCGTTGGTTTTGATCATGACCTCATTAAGACTAGTTAGGCCTTGAGATCTCTCTACATGATCTAATAGATCTAAAAAATCATGGTCCCCGAAGGAACTCTTAATTTCCAAAGGAACTTTACGTTTCGAAAAAAAATGGACAATGATCTCCGAAGAAATTGTCGATTTCTGAAGGAACCCTACGTCCCTGACGGAAAGGACAATACCTCACGTCTGGCCCTATGACAATTCGTCGAGAACCAACTCATTCTCTTTACAGATAAATTCAATCACATATATTATTCTTTTTTAAGGCCTAATTAACTTTAAGGTAAAGATACCCTTTTTAGGTTATGATTCAAACAACCATCATTAAAGCAATAGAATAAATCAAACAATAGAAGCATAATAAAAGATCCTATCTCTCAATTCGCAAAGAAAACAAGACCAACGTCATCACAAGACACGACCCCGCGTGCGATCCATGTTTAAAAAATTAGGGCATTTCACGACCCATGACATGATTGTCACGATCGTGATCGTGACCGATCTACAGTTTCACGGCTAACTATGTACTTCACGGTCGTGACTATGTGCTTCACGGTCATGAAAAATAGTTTCACGATCGTGACAGCCTCGATTTACTTTCTTTTAGTCGCATTAGTTGATCTTCTTTGTTTCTCGCTCCTCGGGCCTCGCTCCTCCCTTGCGATAAATCCTCCCCTTCCTTTAGTCCTCAGGAGAGAGAGAGAGAGAATTTGATGATGGATCTTGGGAGAGAATTAACAACAGTCCTCTCCTCTAGCTCTATATTTATAGGAGTTTGTTAAGGTATAGTCCAAGTCTAACTCTTAATCTAATTTTGATAGGACTTGGAATATTAAAATATTATGATAACAATTTTGATCCTAATTCTAATCATATCCTATCTTAGCTTACTTTATCTTTTCTTTTTTATCCTTTTATAATTTATTTATTTATTATTGAAATTGCTAGGCATTACAAAACCTCTTCTAAAACTCGTGATTCTTCACAGGAGTGCTTGTTCGAATGTTCATCTTGACACTCGTCCAAATAGCGCTCAAGACATCTCACCACATGACATCGCTCCATAGTTCGTCGTGTTCAAGACTTTTATTGTCTAAATCTCTAAAGAAATCACAAAATCGACTTATTTAGATGTCCCATTCGCCTAGAAGTCGCACCTACATGTGACCATGTCTGGCACAAAGGTCTCGTGATAAAAATTTAGAGACTTTTTCAGTATTATTTATTTTTGTTATATAATAAAAGAAAATAATGAAGATGCTACCTACTTAAATAGGCAACATCGTACTACTTATGTTGTCCACCATAAAGTATAGATCTACGGTAGATATAAGATCTTCTCTCTCTTAAAGAGTTTATTATATCTAACATCTTGGATTGATAAGATAAGTAGAATAGGTAACACCTCCATTAAATCCATAAAAAAAGAAATAAATTCTGAAACATTAAAAGCTATAGTTAAGTTGTGGTGTCTTTTTTTTTGGATTGCACCATAATATCCGGGGCTACTAGCACTTGACTGATCTGTGTCGTCTTGGGTCGGACACCTGGCTATGGTGGGTGAGGCTCCCAATGAAAAATTACTACATATAGCAAGGCTCGAACTCGAAACCTCCTTTAAGCAGGGAGGAGCTCCTTACCACTCCACTCCCACCCCATTGATAGGTTGTGGTGTCTTTAAAGGAGCAATCACCTACCTACCTAATGGGTGGAACATAAATGGAGCTTTAAATACATTTACTAACTTAGAATAAATAAGAAAAAACATACAAACATTTAAATATGCAGCACCTAACTAGTCAAATGGAGACTTACAAATACTAATGTGGGCATAAAGAAAAACAATTGTTTGTTTGAATATTGAAATGAAATGCTAATAAAGCCTAATATGAAGTTATTTGTAATTTTATTTGCAAATCAAGAAATTCAAATATCATTATAAAATCTTTATTGATCATTTTCCTTTCTTTTCGTGAGAACACTTAGACCATGAACCCATATAAATTAAATTAATTAAAGAGTAACTAGGTGAACGTGCAATGTATGAGAAGATTGCTCGCTGTTTTTTTATGTGAACCTTTGTATTCAATATAACCTAACTAAGTTAGTTGCGAAAAGTTTTAATACACCTTAAGAAATGAGCTTGTCGAGGTAACATTCCCCCTTTAGCTCATGATAACTCGAGATTTTCAAGCACATAAAGAAATGATAAGGAGCATCAAATATAAATATATTGTTTATTAGATTTCTGCCCCTCTATCTAAAAGATGCAAATGGAAAAAAAATTGTACCAACAAAATATGAAATTTTGAGAAATTTACCTCTTTTTGTGGGATTTATTAGTCCTAAACTCCAACGTGGGGTATACAAGGAATATATTATTAACTTTAGTTTCTTTTACCGACAACGTTAATATTTAAGAGCTTTGCCCCTTCAGTAGTAGATAATTAAGAACATTAATATTTAAGGACTTATCTGAATCTTTCAACAATAGATAATTTTCTCAGTTTTCTTTAAAAAAAGAATGTTGCCCCTTCATTAATATAATTTACCCCGAGTCAGCATGGTTAATTATGGGGGTGCCACCTATTGAAAAATAAGTGAAGAAGATGAAATGAAAGAAAACTTCACGGTACTATAATTCACTATTTTTAAAGAGTTATTACACAAAATAGCTATTGAATTTTGACAACAAAACTCACATGATACATTAAAGTCACTAGAACCCGTCAACTAGCAATGTTGGGTAATTTTTTATCTCTTATTCTTATAAATTTGTAATTTTTTTATGTTGAACAAATCAAGTTGGGGCTTGCTATTTATATATGACAAATGGATGCAATTTCATAAATGAGAATACATAAAACATATCATTTCATTCACAAAAGAGTGCAAAGTTATCTTTCATACATAATCAACTATAATAAACACTTTTCTAAAGTTATCATCCCAATTCATTTGAAATTTTTATATCAAATTTCAATAATTCCTCGTTAGATTACAATTTTCGAAATATTAGATTATACAATTATGGTAAAGTTAGATTTGTTCCTCCATTAGTGTCAACTTTTCACATTTCAAATAAGTTACGGGTATCCATTAGATTTGAACCATTACTCTTACATTATAGATGAAAGGTCACACATACAATCACGTTTAATATTTCAAATAAGAGATCTAATATTATATCACTATTATGCCCACGTGCTCATCTACGTTTAATGAATATTTACAAGAGTAAATATCTAAAACTCTTGATTGAATCAACACCACTTCTATATGCATATAGGTGAAATCTTATGATGACACATGCCAATCCATTAAGAGTTTTTAATTCATCATTAATTAACACTCGCACTAAATCCCTTTTCTTAGTGTGCATAGTTATTAAAGTAACTCGTTCTTACCCCTTAAACCTTAAGACCAACTTTTACTAAAATAAAGTAGGGTTCCCATTATTAATAACTTATGTTTCAGACTCATTTTAGCAGCAAAATTCTTGTTTTTTCCCTTAACATATCTTTTGTCAATGAGTCCAAATTACTACTTGATTTAATAAAGTGATAGTGATTATACCATCCTCAATATGTAGGATCTAGATGGCACCAAGAGGGGGGAGGGGGTTTGAATTGTTGTATTAAAAACTTTTATTCTTCTTAACTTAATCTAGATGTGTTGTGTTTAGCGGAAGCATGCATATACGAATATAAACACAAATAGAGAGAAGAGAGTAGAGAGAAGAACAAACACAAAGAACAAACACAGAGTTTGTTATCGAGGTTCGGTCGAACTCTTTGGCCTACGTCCCCGCTCCGATCTTCTCCCACGAGATCCTCGGAGTTCACTATCTCCTTCTACAAAGGGCGAAGGCTCCCTTACACTTTCTCCTTTCTTTGTACTGAGGACAAGGAGACAACCTCTTACATATATTC
>LTAE01005371.1:0-28725 GCA_001647135.1 Pontederia paniculata
AAGAAGGAGATAGTGAACTCCGAAGATCTCGTGGGAGAAGATCGGAGCGGGGATGTAGGCCAAAGAGTTCGGCCGAACCTCGATAACAAACTTTGTGTTTGTTCTTTGTGTTTGTTCTTCTCTCTACTCTCTTCTCTCTATTTGTGTTTATATTTGTATATGCATGCTTCCGCTAAACACAACACATCTAGATTAAGTTAAGAAGAACAAAAAATTTTAATACACCAATTCACCCCCCCCCCCCCTTGGTGCCATCTAGATCCTACACGGACGACCTCTGACATTTCATCGGTCGTCCACCAATCCTGCGGTCGTCCGATCTCCAGCCTTCATCATTCTTGACAAACTCCTAGACGCCTGCTTGTCTTCTCACCAAGACCCTAGACTCCCTTTGTCTTCACCTAATGTCCACTGGTCATCTGCACTTCACCTGCGGTCGACCACTCTCCTGTCTGCATTCTGCCTAGGTCATCTGCTGCTTCTACACTTAGAGCCTTCGGACTTCCACTCCAGCCTTGGCAATTTTGGTCGTCCACTATCTTCACCCTGAGCCCTTTGGACGTCCATTGCCTTCATCTTCAGATCTTTCTCATCCTCTCTTCAACCTCGGACGACCTCTCCTTTGCTTAGCCAAGACCCTTCTTCGACTAAGTCTTCACTAGGCGTCCACTTCTCCTTGGACCTCCCGTTCTCCATCCTTTCGTTATAACGGTGTTGCCTTCGGTCGCCCATTCTCATCATCGGGCGACCTCTCTTGTTAAGCCCATTTCTTCGGTCGTCCCCTTTTATATCTTTGGACGACCGTTCATCCTTTTGCTCCTCTCCACATGCATTCTCCTTCAAAATTGGTCGACCACTTCATATGCTTAGGACGACCATTGCACACACAGAGTTCTTCCGATATTTCTTTTGTGTGCATAGGTCATCCATTCCTTTAGCTTCGATCGACCTTTCATATTCTGAACTTGACTATCCTATTTCATAAATCAGCTCAATAAGTTCATTAGTGCAAACTAAGTTCCCTTACAAATTTGTGATCATCAAAACAATCTCGGGATCCTAGATTCAACAGTGTGGTCGAGGTGATCTACATATGGTATGGTGATGAGAGACTCATTTGCGGGCAGAGCGACTATTATGCGGGCTATTTGACCTCTCGTAGAGGACGGGATTGAGTCATTTGCGGGCGTGATTGGCATGGGCTATTTGACCCACTCGTGATGGATATGATAGGATGCATGTATAGTGGATGTGAGATGTACCACGGATGATGAGGTGTCGGTGCCATGATACATAGTTACAGCTCACGCATAGCATGCTTTAATCCTATATTTGATTGCAAGTATTTTTCTATATATGAAGCTATGTGTGATATAGATTTTAAATGTGTTCTTCTGATGAGTTTGTTTTTCAGATTATTTAAATATTTTATGGATCCATTATTTTCACTTGCTAGCCATTTATGCTTACCCCTCGTATTATTATTGTTTTGTAGGTGAGGAGGAGGAGATACTCCTCGAGGATTGATGTTATAGCACTTTCGCATGCTTATTAGGCTAAAAAGGGAAAATAAATTAGGTTTGTGTGTGTATATGAGAGTTTGGAGAAGTGTAGACTTATATTCTTGTCCATTCTGGTCATATTCATATATTTGTACTATTCTTAGTATCCTTGTGACTGTTTATTTGTTATTATGTGTCAGATTATCGTGAACTCCTTGTTGGGGAATCTGGCCCTTTACTTTTATCCATTTCTATTCCATTGCGTATATATGATTTGGGCTTGATCCTTTACACCTGTTGTATATGTCACATGGGCTAGTTTTTAGCAAAGGTCGTGTCGAATTTTTTGGCAAATTCTAGAGTTAGTTTCTATTTTGGAACCGTTAGAATTATTTCTAACCGTTGTCCATAGAGTTTGAATTTGAATTATGTAGAATGTCGTACCACCCCTTGTTGCATCCCGGGGCGTTGGGTGTGCGACGTGACAATCAACCTCCGACATGGGTCGAGTTCTCTGATCGAAAGTAGTAAAGCTCAGTGGACCATGTGCCTTATTGACACGGTTTGCGCCCTTGAGAGCCCAATCATGTCAACCTTTGACATGGGTCATTTCCTTCAACTGAAACAAAACACCCTCAACGAAATGGACAGCGTGCCTTACTGACACGGTCTGCGCTCTAAAGACTCCTATAGTAAAGGTAAGAAATGGGTTGTGTCAACTTTCTGTAATTAATCAGGAGTCTGAATAGGAGATGATGCTATTCGTGATGGTCTACTATGCACATGAAATAGGTCATGATTGAGTCATGATGATCATGTAGCAAAAAATAAATATTCTAATTAGTTGATGTCTTTTATTTGGATTTAGTAGTTGATTTTAGTTTTTTCACCAAACTTATGTAATAGATTTTTCTCTCTTTAGTTTAAAAGATGTTTTAGTTTAAAATGTTGATTTTATATAATGTGACTATGAGGTTGACCCAGCAATTGGTCAAAGTAAAGTCAAAATAAGTAAGCTCATAACATCTCCAAGAGAGTATTTTGCCAAGTGGCAATGTGTGCTTTTGGAGACATTGCACCTTTTATTTGCACAAATCATATAACTTACGAAAAGCTTATAACTTAGTGAGAAATTATTGGATAATTTACAACTTTTATGTTTTATAACAATTCATGATTGTTAACTATATTCATATTTATATATTACACTATATCTTCATATTCGTGTTCACATATATGATCATATTTATATTTATATGTGTTCATATTTATATTTATATTGGAAGATATGCATCTCATTAAATGATATGTTCTTTGATTAAATTACAGTCATCATTTATCAGCCTGCTATGATCCAGTTGTGATTTATTGGTACATATCTTTAATACATCGCCTTGTGAGGAATGTTGGATGGATTAGTTGAAAATTTAACGATAGATTGATCGGAGTTGTGCACCTCTAGTCATGAATTGAGACCTCAGACTGAGTCATCAACTTCGGATATGCGGTATGATGGTAAAAAGCTCATGGAAAGAATGATTGGTGTGGGATGTCATCCGATCCTCGATCGACAGCTCGAACTAACATTAGCCATTTAAAGCCAAAAAAACAAAAAGGAAGCAAGTCAATGTAAGGTTGGAATTATTTCCTCAAATAAATTTTAATGGAATTGGACTTTGATCTAGTGTTCAAGATATTTTCTTTATTGTTGTCGATCGCAATAAGAGGGTAGATGATACATAAATGCATTGGAAAAAAAAACTATGAGGTTTGGATTCATCATATTCTAATTTTGAAGGGAGTGTCAAATTTTAAGTTATGTTTGACGATGAGGAATTCAATCAGTTGAAAAGTTGATATTTTATATGGAGGTTAGATGGTGAGAAAATTTTTGCCTCAAATTTTGATGAGAGTTATAATAATTGGTCATGGTGATCGAATATTATTCTCAAGTTTAATCTGAGTTCTAATTGTTCTTTAGAAAAAGAGATTAATTTGAGAATAGAATTACATTGAAATAAGGGTTTATTGGATCAATGTGATACTCAAGTGAGCGAAACTTGCGAATGATCACTTAACATTGCCATCGACATTGGCAAAAGTATAGATAATATATTCATTGTTTCTACATCTCACAAAAGCTTATCGTGAAAGAATAACTACATATAGGAAATACTTGTGGAAGCACGAAAAACTTTGACCTAGCATGATTTGGCACGTGTGGTGTGTCATGGATATGGGAAGAAGTCATACGTGAGCTACAAAAGAAAGTGGGGAGAAGTTATTCTTGTCTCTTCTAAATTTTAAACAGTACAAATTTCGAGAATGATTTTTTTTGTGGGTGTAGTATTGTGAGGGCCCAATCCAAAATGTAAATAAATAAATAAAAAGCCCATCACAACATACCCATTTTCCTCTCTCCCTCTTGTTTTCTCCCTCATGCACGACCAATCGCCACCCCCTCCATCGCTCATCTTTGAGCCACCTCCGTGTCGCCGTCCGACCACAAAAATGGCACAAATCATATACCGTTTCGAAGCTCCTGGCGAACCAAACACAATGGTCGTGGTGATGATGCTATTTGTGATGGTCTACTATCCACATGAAATAGGCCATGATTGAGTCATGATGATCAAGTAGCAGAGAATAAAATATTCTAATAGTTGATGTCTTTTATTTGAATTTAGTAGTTGATTTTAGTCTTTTCACCAAACTTATATTTAGACTTTTCTCTCTTTAATTTAAAAGATGTTTTAGTTTAAAATATTAATTTTATATAATGTGTCTATGAGGTTGACCTGATAATTGGTCAAAGTAAAATCAAAACTTCAAGAGAGCATTTTGCCAAGCGGTGATGTGTACTTTTAGAGGCGTTACACATTTTGTTTGCACAAATTATATAACTTATAAAAATCTTATAACTTAGTGATAAATTATTGGATATATTATAATTTTTGTGTTTTATAATTATTCATTATTGTTAATTATATTCATATTTATAACTATATGTTCATATTTGTGTCAACATATATGATCATATTTATATTTATATATATGTTCATATTTATGTTTATATTATAAGAGATGTATCTCATTAAATGATATGTTCTTTGATGAAAAATAACTAAATGAACAACTTATAAATAGACATTTTCTCAAAATATTTCGTAAGGAAATGACTTATTATTGTAAATAGGGGGACTAGAACAAATAAAAGAATTCATAAGTCATTTATAAATTAAAGATGTAGGGGATTTCTTAAAATCAATGAAATTCATAAGATTTCATAGAATATCGTTATTAACTCTATTCAATTGAATGTCTTTGGAGACTTAATTGTGATTAGAAGATTTACCATTATTGAGTTCCAACATATATCATATTCATTCGGGATGTGCTTGTGTCAAGAGCCAAAATGCGACCGGAAATGGTATAATTGGTGACACCAACATGACCGGAGCTCATGCCTTTTCAGTGTCAAGCCGTGCGACAGAGCACAGATCAATGCAATAAAACTATTACCTATATGATCAGATGCAATATCATGTGCTTTTGTGTTTTATGATTATTCATGATTGTTAATTATGTATTTATGTTCATATTTATATTTACACTATATGTTCATACTTGTCTTCATGTGATCATATTTATATTTATATATGATCATTCCTTATGTTCATATTGAAAAGGATGAATCTTATTAAATGATATTTTTTTTTGATGAAAAATAATTAAATACATCTTTTGGTATTGCAACATTTCAAGTTTATAAATAAATATTTTCTTAAAAGATTTTATAGGAAAATAGTTTATTATTGTAGAAAGGAGGATTAGAGCAAATGAAATGTTTCATAAGTTATTTTTAAATTAAAGGTGTAGGAGGCTTCTTAAAATAGCTAGTTACAAAATTCATAAGGTTCAGATAATATTGTTTATGCGATAGGAGCTCGTGCCTTTTTAGTGCCAAGCCGTGCGGCAGAGCACAGATCTCCAGTTGATCACATAATAAAACTATTACCTATAATTAAATTACTTGGAGCTGGATAAATCAAACACATAATTGAATATATAAATAATGTGAATAGATACCAAATAATTTAATTCTTTTTTAAGAAAAAAACTAAGTTGTGCTTGAAACGTTTTCTACGTTTTCTTTTTTTTCTCTCTCTCTATTTTGGCTGATGTTTAAAGCTTTCTTCGTGGATACACTTTTTTCCATGGAGAAAGCATGTCTTCTTTATGTAAGAAACACCATCTTATCATGCAAAAATTGCCCAAGAGCACCGAATCCTATGCCATGCACCCTTTTAGAACTTCACCTGAAAAAACAAAAGAAAAAAAATGTCATTAAAATTATTTATTTATATATTAAAGTGCTAGCACCACTTATTAAAAAATTATAGATTATCTGTAGTCGATTGATTGATTGATGCAATCTGACAGTGACAATTAAAAAAAGATTGACATCCAACTATCATCATCATCATCATATTCATAAAAAAAATAATTGTTGATGTCTGTTAAATTGCACAAATCTGTCTAAGATTTACCACTAGATTTGGTAGGTACAAAAGCAGTGCGGCATAGTGCACGGTGACGGAGGACGTCCTCCGCTCTTTTTTGACTCGTCTCAGGAATCTAAAGAATCCCTGACCCCTCTTCTTCTCCTCCCTCATCCTCTTTATTTGTTTATATTACATATAATACAATAAATCTGAAGAGAGCAGAAGAAGAAGAAGAAGAAGAAATGGACAGTTCGATCACGATGATGACATCGCTCAACTGCATCAGTCTTTCTGACCCTGACATCGACAAATCCGTCTCCCTTCTCAAGCAGGTTCCTTTCGATTTGAATCGTCTCTTATGCTTTTTGTTGTTGTTGTTTTGTTTTCAGTGTTATATTTGTTAGGATTCCAATCTCCCCATCGACTGTTCATGATCTAATCTGATCATGTCTGCATGCATGCTTCTCCTTCAATTTCTTCCATCGGTTCTCTCTTCTCCTGTGATAACAGCACTGTTTTTTTGTTCCTTTTGGGTTGTTCAATTTTAGATTCCATTCTCTTTGCTTTCTCCTCAATGCTTGTTATTCAATTCTCAGATTCCATGCTTGTTAAATTTTCTTCAGGGTTATGAATGTTCCAGTTGTAGATGAATTCATTTTTCATCTTTTGCAAGGGAAAAAGTTAATAGCAAGTCCATTTTTATTTCACGACAAATGGTACAGATACATCAGAAACAGAAGTAGGATTAAGGGAACAAGGGAAAAAGTGGGTGCAGGAAGTATATATTGATCTGTCCTTTTTTTTATAAGGACATCGCTAATTATTGAGGGATGTTACTGTACATTACAACCTAACAATCAAAGTTCCAAAATCACAAAAGAAAAAGATTGACTGACGAAGGGATGGACCCAGGATCTTGTTTTAGTGACCCATGAGATTCTTTTCTTTAGCATGATCGACACGATTCCTTCTTGTATTAAATCATTATTTGTTGGAAGATATCTAAGATGCTAGCAGACAAATCTTATACTTTGAAACAAGTAGGAATAATTATGTTGTTTTAATTTCAGGCTGCATAAAGTAAGCTCTCCTTTTGTTTTGTAAGTTCATTCGTATATTGAGTTCCTGGTTTGTTTTGTTTGTTTTCTTTAACTATTTGTTCACTTGTGTAGTGTGAATGTTTAGATCATTAATGATTTTTTCTAAAAAAAATCTCTTCTTAATTGTAGGCATGCCTTGATTGTGGATTCTTTTACATAGTTGATCATGGAATTAGCCAAGAGTTCATGGATGAGGTTTTCAAGCAAAGCAGGGAATTCTTTCATCTTCCACTAGAAGAAAAGATGAAGCTTCTTCGAAATGAGAAGCATCGGGGATATACCCCTACTTTAGATGAGATTCTGGATCCAGATAATCAAATACATGGTCTGGCTTCTACCGATTCCTAATTCTATGCAGCTACATTCGGTTCTAGACTTGAATTGTTTTAGAAATTCAATGCTTTACTGAATACGAAGCTCGTTCCAAAGAAATTCTTCTATGTTCAGGGGGAACGATGCTACACGGACAACATCTTTTTACGAGCTTTAAATTTAACCATAATATGTGGGCAGGGGATTAAGGAGGAACTCGAGATTTTGTTTGTTGTTTGAACATATTACCTCTGTTGTAAATTTATAATACCACAGGAATATAACAGGGTGCCTATAAATCCTAGACATCCTTTTCAGTTTCAAAAAAAAAATCTCTTGGATTGTCGGAGTTCATCATGAGTATATTGAACCACTATGCCATTAAAAATACTATTTGTTTCTATTGCTTATTTGAATTATTCAATTTAATGCGTATCAGTAATACTTATATGTTCCATTAGAAGACTAACACTTCTCTCTGTTAGATAACATGTAAATACTTGTATGTTCTTTTAGAAGACTAACACTTGTCTCTATTAGATAACATGTAAATACTTATATGTTCTTTTAGAAGACTAATACTTGTCTCTGTTAGATAACATGTATTTCAATTGTCGTTTCTTTCCCTGTTGTTTGGATGGGTGGGTGTGTGTGTGGAGTTTTTCAATTGTTAGTTGCATACTCCGAAGAAAGAAATTTAATTTGTAATTGATATTTAGTCATTACCTGGTCGAGATAAAACTGGTTCTTCCTCTAATGATTTAATAGTATTAAATTTATATATGTGATCTATAGTACACTATAGTTATTGGTACAGGGACTAGATCGCTTTATCTTGTCAAACCTCTGAAACCCTTTAGATTCCATTAAAAAGGTATATGTTAGGCCTAGGAGAGAAATAGTGTATCAATGCTTGATATTTCTTTCAAATTTTATCAAACTTGGGCAATTCTATGTGCGTAGTGCAATTAATCTTAATTTGTTGTTTCATATTTTCACAACAAAGTCTGAGCTAAAGTTGCATTCTCTTTTTATCATGTAGTAGTGGTAGGAAATTTTGTTCATGTGGTTTGTTGGTGTTTGTCCTCTAGGTGATTATAAAGAAGGCTATTACATTGGTGTTGAAGTACCTGAAAATGATCCACAAGTGGATAAACCATTTTATGGACCAAATCAGTGGCCTTCTACAGGTAATCATTTCAGAGTTTATATATTCTAACCTACAATATTGTAAGGTTACTTGTTTGCTGATTTTTTTAATGTTTTTTTATAGAAGATGTTAATTTCTTGTTTGAGTTATTCAGCCTAGTAAAAGGTCAAAAGTTGGTACTCAAGCATAAATAAGACGTATCGGAATCTTAAGCTGACTTTTTACACATTGATTGAAGAAGTCTCTTAATATCTGTTGTTGCAATGAATAATCTCTGTAATAGACCATCATATCTGGAACTGATTGCAATCATAATCACCAAACCTCCAAAAGTCTCAGTTTCAGATTTTATGTTTAAAGTGCCAGTTCAATGTCAGTAATGACATTTCATTTTTTTTATTCTTTGCTCATTATGTAGATTTTTCACTTTACTTTTCTAGATTTATTACATGGATGGAGGGAGACAATGGAGAAGTATCACAAGGAAGCCTTGTAAGTTAAACTTAAAGCAAACTGAAATTAAAATAAATTTGATTCTTCCTTCAGTGCAAGTTAATTCATCACGATGACTCAACATTATTTCATATTAGAAATGTCAGTCTTATGCCATTAAATTATACATTGTAGACTCATTTTTTTATATACTCATAGGAGAGTCGCCAAAGAGGTTGCCAGGATTATTGCCCTTGCACTTGACTTAGATGCTGACTTTTTTGATGAACCAAAAATGCTTGGGGAGCCTATTGCAACTCTGAGGCTTCTACACTACGAAGGTGTAAGCCAAGTCACAGGTCATGTATTTGGTTCTTATGTTAGTAAGCATAACTTTACTGATGCAACACATGCCATCATGACTGTGTTTGTTAATCATCAGGGAAAGTTTCAAATCCTGCAAAAGGAATATTTGGTGCTGGAGCACATTCTGACTACGGCTTGATCACTCTCTTGGCTACAGATGATGTTCCGGGGCTCCAAGTCTGAAAACTGAACTGTAAATAGTTTTGTTTTATTGTGTTCCAACTTCTTTGTTTTGACGTTCATGAACTATTATCACAGATATGCAAAGATAAAGAAGCACAACCTCAAGTATGGGAAAATGTAGCACCTGTGAAAGGGTTAGTTTTGCTGGAATCTGCTAGTTTCTTATTTGGTATCATCGATGCATGCATTATCAAAATGTTGTTCATACAACATGCCTTATGATTTATGGACTTAGCACCGAGTAAGTGAAAAGTTGGAATGGTGATCAAGCACCTGATATATGTGCATTTGCCTTTTATATCAGTTCGTAGGCTGAATCTTTACTTCATCTACGTTCATACAGACTTACAATCTTCAATGTAATCAACTTATAAAATGTGCAGCATCATTACTACATATTCCTCTAATTATGTGTGTTCATAATCTAAATTCATGTTATCTTATGCCACAAATTTTGAAGGGACTGAGGGCATGACTATCGTCAGTTATCTTGCATATATATTTAAGTTAAAGTGATTTGGAGATTGTAGCTTAAATACCTAAGATTTTTGTGAATTCGTATTCAGAGGGTTCATAGTCAATCTTGGTGACATGCTTGAACGCTGGAGTAATTGTATCTTCAGGTATGTTTTTTATGTAGTAAGTGTTCTTCGGATATCTGTTTTTCCATGTATAATTATTTTATTTTTGTCTGATTCGTATATTTTGGAATCATTTACTACATAGGCTTTTTTCATTTTACTCTTCATACTAGTCATAGTGATCCTGTAAACTCCCATGGAAACTTGTAGTTTTTTAATAAAGGGAAGCATGTTGTTTTCTGGTGTTTTGTGGGTCATCAATGCAGTATTGGTCAATTACATTTCATGACAATAAAGGAGAATCGTTCCCTCAAAGTATGGTTTATCTTTTTTGTAGATCAACATTGCACAGAGTCATACTGGACGGAAAAGAGCGCTATTCGGTGAGGACAATATTGTGCTGTATATAACATGATACTAAATTGTGGTTTGTGTCTTACATTTTTTTAGTATTTCTCAGATTTTGTTTTGAAGATGGCTAAATATTACCTTGAATACATAATAACCAGAATTGTTGAGATATAAATTAGTGATTAAGTTTATTATGTTTTGTCAGTGTTTACCCTTTCTAAGGCATGAAATTTAACCTTTCTTTTTATTAATCAATGGTTCAACAACACTAATCAGTTCTACGTTTAATGTATCAGATTGCGTATTTTGTGGAACCGAGTCATGAGTGTGTAGTCGAGTGCTTACCCACATGCAAATCTGATGCAAACCCTGCCAAGTAAGTTTTGTTCAGACAGTTTGCTCAAGATATTTGTAGTGAACTTTGTATCAGTATCTTAAATGCCATATAGAAACTTGTCAACTTGTTGCTTCAAAAAAAAAAAAAAAATAACCTTGTCAATTTGAAGTATTACTCATTGTTGTGAATGTTGTTGTCATTCTTATAGCACTTTACAATATTGTTTCATCCTTGAGAAGCAACAACCTTACTGATATGTCATCCTGATGACTTTACTTTGTTAATCAGATTCCCTGCAGTAACCTGTGCAGCATACCTGAGTCAAAGATACAAAGACACACATGCTGATTTAGGCAAGTATGGTGAAAATAAAATCTGATATAGGTAGCTTGAGTACCAATGAAGTCTGCAGCATCTTTCCTGGAAGATGATACTAGTAATTTCTCCATACATGGAGCACATATATCTGATCAGCAAACAAAGTAAATTGGCAGTAGCAGTAAGTTGCGCCGCCACTAAATAGGCAGGCTTAGCGGATTCTTGCTTTGCTGAACTAGGCCTCTGACTGTTGTTCTGGATATGCAAATGCAATGCAATGTCTCATGCTGAGTTTCTACTCCAATGTTTCTCGGATAGCCAGTTTCATTCAGATTATCTCAGACAGTATTGTTGCTTTCTACCATACCCAAAGTTTTTTCGTAATGCATAATTGCATAGCTTATATTCAATATTCTATACTCGGAATATTTCACAGTTTCAGTCTTTGCTTGCATACTAGATACAAATAACCGGACTGTCATACAGAACTCAGTCGTCCAGTGGTTTGAAGCTTTTTAACATTCCAAAGCAGAGTGACCAAACCAACGATAGCAGAAAGAGAAGGGAGCATGTAATAACAACACAATAAATTATATTACATTATATTATATTATATTATATTATATATATTATATTATATCATATTATAAGAAGGAAAAACATTTCAAAGTTATAAACAACTCTTTTCAATCAAAAAGGTTTTTTTTTCAATTTTTCCTACCCCATAAAAAATTGAGAAATCCTAAAATATTTTCCCTCGTCTAATTTTTGTATAGGTACAAGGTAAAAATAATAATTATAAACATGGAAAAATATGACTAAACAAGAATTTATTGGGAACCTTGAAGCAAATGGACAGCCCATCAGCAAAGAACTTGGGCTGAACTCGGCTACATAAAAATAAGCCCATTAACAACACTATTAATCCATACAAACTTAGGGTTTCAAGCTATTTAAGACTTTCGGCCTTTGTCCCTCGCGCTCGTTTGCTTCCTCTGCCGCCATCGCCGTCGCCGTCCGCCCTGAGCTCGGAGAAGAAGGGACCGGAGGAAACATGGCGGACACGAAAGCTGTCACCATTCGAACGAGGAAGTTTATGACCAACCGTCTCCTCTCGCGCAAACAATTCGTAAAGATCTTCCCCCACAAAAAAAAAACACCGACTTTATATGAATCCAACAGGTTGCGCATCGCTTGATTTGATGCCGTTCTTATGTTCTGGTTGTTGGGTCCTTTATTGTTTCAGGTTATTGATGTGCTGCATCCTGGAAGAGCTAATGTTTCCAAGGTGAGTTCTGATCTTTGTGGACGACGCGTGCTTGGAGAGTATGAATTCGGTAGTCTTATGTTCGTAGTCTTAGATAAAAAAAAATACTTTTTAGCTAAGGAACGTGTGTTCGAAGTTTGGATTTGTGGTTTGTGATAAAGATCAGATTTTTAGCTGTAGATATGTTGATCGAATTAAGACGGAGTTCCTTTCTTTCTCTGTTTGCATACATTTAGCCTGTTTTATAAAGAGATAAAGATCTGAACTTTAAAACTTATCGAAAAAAAATCTCATGTCTAAATGTGGATTCGGTGATGGCGTCCAGGCCGAGTTGAAGGAGAAGCTGGCGAAATTGTACGAAGTGAAGGATCCCAACTCCATCTTCGTGTTCAAATTCAGGACTCATTTCGGAGGTGGCAAGTCCACAGGGTTTGGCTTGATCTATGACTCTGTCGAGAGTGCTAAGAAGTATGAGCCCAAGTATCGGCTCATCAGGGTACTCCCTTCCTTTACTCTTGTCTTGTATTGAGGGTTAAGCTGCCCTAAATAACTTTGTCAAAAATGAATCTAAATTTGTATTGTCTTAGTATATTATATATTTGTCTCTTCCTGCAGCTTTATCATCCGGTATTTTGGAAGTTGTATAAATGCATTTTTGTCATGTTGATTCTTATCTGAAAATTGGCCCCATACTTGCAATTTTTTTTACCTGTGAGTCCTAATTTGCTTTTACAGTTGTAGTGAACAATGTGCCCCTTGAAGAACTTGAACTTCAATTTCTGTCGTAATGTTGTACAACCATTGATATATGTGTTCTTTGCACATACTCTAGTTGGCTATGATTATTTTGACAAAGGAGTATCTGTTTCTTGTATTGCATTATGAGTCGCCCATTGCATAATCATTTCTTGCTTCTTATTCCTGTGTTACATGTTATTTACACTATATATATGTATATATGGTATATGAAATTTGCTTAAGTTTGTGAAATCATTAGGGTTGAATAGTTAGAGATTGGAGTTCTGGCTCTTGATTATCCTCATAATTTCTCCAGTTATTTTATTAGAAAAACTTGCAGTTCATATTTTCTCTGATTGGTACCTCGATTGGTCCTTTCTTGTTTATTTATTGTCCTATTATTTTTTCAATTTAAAATTGCTAAGCTTATGTTGCAATCTTGCTATTTTTTATGTTTAATGAAATGCAACTAGTTGTAGTTAGATGGCGATGAAGCATATTCTCATCTTTATCATTTATTAGTATGCCATTTATGCAGTTATTATTTATATGAATCGCATATAAGTTACTCGTCTATGCACTAGGGCATGTACATGATATTCTTTTCTTTTGATGCTAACAATGTGTTTTGTATTTTTACAGAATGGGCTTGCAACAAAGGTAGAGAAATCGAGGAAGCAAATGAAGGAAAGAAAGAACAGAGCTAAGAAGATCCGAGGAGTGAAGAAAGTAAGTTATATTCAACGTAATTGGAAATTGGAAATGTTATTCATTGCAACCATTTGTTTCTTTTAACCCTTCTAGTTTATGGATTGTAATTCTTGGTGTTCGTTTCATGTCATGACTAGACCAAGGCTGGGGATGCTGCCAAGGCTGGGAAGAAGAAGTGAGCCATTTCACCAGTTTTTGCTTTCATTGTTGTTTACTTCAATTTTGGATTCGGTTGGCAATATATTAATCAGAGAAGCAACTTAGTGTTAGGTTGTTTTGTTCCCGAATGATGTTGAATCTGAGTTAACAAATGACATTATTATGCTTTAGATCTGTATTCTGATAGAAGGTACATTTTGTTCCAAACTTGAGCTGTGTATTGGAATTTGCTCCTATTGGTAACCATAATCTGAACAGTCTCAGTTCACGTTTGATCGCTTGATCGGATGTTTGTTACTCATCAACTGGTTTTGCCTTGTTCTCTCTGAAACTAATTGTGTGTGCTGTATTACTGTACAATAGAAGAGCAACCCCCTTAGTTAATTCTCTATTCTTAATTCATAATCAAGTTAAGATAAAATTTATTAATCCAATAATTTGATATCATTTGAATGGTTTCTTGTCCTACTTCAATTTCGTCTAAGTTTAACTTTGCTGGTTAGATTAATGGTGCCACGCAGGAATTCTTTAAAGAATTATGAAAATTATTTTTTGGTAGAATTGTTTATGATTAATTGTGTATGATTAATTATGAAAGTAAGTCGATTATTTTATTTAATGTGTCACATAATAAATAATGTCTTGAGAATACAAAACGGTACCATGTCCCTCTACTCAAGTTCAATTTTGCAACTCAATTCAATACATAATCAACATCTATAAGAGCATTGGAGATTGTCAAAATCTCAAACTTATATAATTTATTATGTAATCTTTTTACATTTAATCTCTTACATACTGATTGCACGATTTAGTTCATATAAGTTTTACGATTATGAAATCTTTCACAAAATTTTATCGTTAATTTTATAATTTTCTTAGAATTGTAGATAAGATCTCGATTTCAATAACTTGTAGCTGAAAACTGAAAATATACCAATAGACGAGATAAGATACATGCCTAATATAATAAACTAACTGCAACTTCTCTTACAAACTTTCAATTGTCTTGTTAGGTTTCCTGGTTTTTGCACATTTAGAATGTCAAACTACTGTAGGAGAAACTGTCTTTTCTTTTTCGTTTTTTTATTTTCATCCTCATACAGAAGAAATTGATTCTAATGTGTAGAAAGTAACATTTCATAAGAAGGAACCATAGAGACTGAGAATGAACACAAAAATTGACATGGTCATACACCAATTCTCCAATTTTTAAGCTAATTAAAGAGCATTTTACGGGAAAACAGACCATATCAGTCTAAGGTAGAAACATAGCTAGTGGTTTATGAAACAAAGCTCCAACACTAAGATTACTGTTCAAAAGATCCTAAACATGAAAGAATAATATGATGTCATGTTTTTAGAAAAATGGTATAATGCCTTGTTCAAGAGAATAAATAACCTTTAAATGAAGGAAATTTTTCAGCAATAAAAAGTGTGGAAGCGTGTATGGTCTCAATGCCTGGAAACTCGGAACATTTTAGCATAGCATGAAAGAATCAATCCTATAAGTAAGCAAATTATTTAGAAAATACTAAATGTGCTCTACAAGGCAGGGAGAAAACTTTAGCACTCATGAAACTAATAAGACACTGAACAACAGAATAAGTAGTCCTGTTATCATCAGACCATATTTATTTCTAATTTTGTATATAGTATATCCATTGACTTCTATATTTTTCTAGAAGATAATGATAAGAAAATAATATTATAATCTAGTTTTAATAGAACATATGTACGCATTGATGCGTGAGAGAAAAGGAGGAAACTAGTTCAAATTGTATAAATGTTATTATCTTAACGTTTTTATATTTGTTATAAATAAATAAAAAGCAATTATTTAATTTGTTGAAATAAGTGGGTATGTATTAGGGTGAAAGAAATTCTACACATAAATTTTCAATATTATGAAACTATAATCAAACGCTGAAATTTAAATTTTCAATCTCCGTGTCATCACAATTGATATATTAGCTAATTTCATATTCAATCACACAGATATAATTATAATATTAATAGTGCTCGAAAGATGTTAATACTAGCAAATTTTCAATCCCCTTGCTCCCCTGGGCGCGCATGCTGCCGGCTTGGCGCAAGGGAGAGGGGAGAGAGACGAAGGAGAGGAGAGAGATAACGGAAGGAGAGGAGAGACGCTGGAGGAAGAGAAGAGAGAGCAAAGACATAGGAGGGAGAGGAGAGAGAAAAAGGAGATGACGGAGGGGAGGGAGGGAGAGGGAAGAATGAAAGAGAGAGTCGATAGAGAAAGAGAGAAGAATGAATAATTTTTTTAGTTACGAGAATAAAATAATAGATTAAAAAATTAAAATAATTTTAATAAATTAAATATCAATATTTGATCGTTTAAATTTAATTTTGCTCGATTTTATAATTTAAGAATATATTTAAAATTTTACGATAATTCGAGAAAAAAATAAAAATAACCGTAAATTTACATTCAATTGTATCGAATAAAATCAATAATGATATTCAAGTCTAATTGAGTGGGGGAAAAAAGCAAGTAAAAAAACTTATATTGTTTAGAAATAATAGTGATACTTATAACAAAAATTTAATAAAATATTTTTAATTTGATTAGAGTTGGCCCTCCGGTTGATTTATTTCTTCTAAAAAGTCATCCTGCTATTTGATCGGATTATAAAATCTCTTTTTACAATATTTTTTGGTCGATATTTTTTTGTTTCTTATTTTTTTTTTACTTATACCCTTAGTATGCATTAATATGTAAACAAAAAGAGGATAGAGAGAGTAAAATATGGAGGAAGGAGAGTAGAGAGTTTAACATATTCAAAATATAATAACAAATTAAATTATTCGATTATTGTATATTATATTTGTCTGAGGAAAGAAAAAAGATGTTACAACGGTGAGAAAAAACATGAAACTTGTACATTTTTTGTAAAAGACAAATATGTAAAATAAATAGTAAAAAGTATTTCAGATGGCGTTTAATATTTTGAAAGCAACAATGAATCTCTAAAGAAAATGCTGCAACACTGGAGCATGTATGCTGCCATATACAAGTAATATTAAAGAGATGTTCAAAGTTTTCAAAATCATCTGCTAATCAAGCAAAAAAAATATATTTTTTAGTCTGCCATATGTTCTGTTTGTCTGGCATAAACATATGTTTATGAAAGTCTCCCATACAAGTATTATTTAACATTTCTGAGGACACCGACTCGTCCGCAATTATGACTTATAGATACAATGTTACAGCTATTAAGAGATCATTCTTACAGATCTGGTAATCAGTAATGGCAATAGTTCGGCAATAAGTCAGAAGATTGTCAGCATGCGAGTTTGCCTTAGAAACGAAGAATAAGACATGGGAAGCAGAAACCAAGAGACAGAAGATCCATTGACCCAATGGGAGAAATTTGATATATTACAAGTGCAATCTATTACAGAGCACAGACGAGGATCATTCGCATTAAACAAAAAAAATATGCAAATCCTAGCAGTAGATCTACGTCTAATACTCTACTGATTCACTGGTACACTTCCCCAACTTCACACATCCGAATGTTTCGCAAGGACAAAGGCAGATCACTAATAAACATCAATAGGAAACAATTCAGTAGATGATACCACGGAGGAGGCGCAACAATTTGATGGAGACCAATGCAGAAGTTTCCCTTCAAACCTTCCGCCTTGCGGGGCTTTCTTTTTTTTTTTTCCTCTCAGAAGAGATTCATGGACAGAACGCAAAGCTTCAGCAGGTCCAGGAAAACTTACCCAACTGCAGATCCTAGAACATCAAATATCCTTTCTGATTCATGCCGCCGCCCTTATTCAAAATTCACGCACTTGATGCAAGACTCAATCTGCCAATAACGAAAGAGGAAAAAGAACAAAAAAATAGGACAGTATAAAGAAAACAATGCATCATCTCAGCAAACAGAGACAGTGAGGTATGAGAATACGTGCCTCAGTGCAGACTTTTGGCTGGCATCCGAGTTCGCACCTCCCTGAGCTTTGAGGACCATCCCACCAAGTGCAATATTTGGCTTCAAAGAACAAGAAAAAAAGACAAATGAACAAAAAAAAAACAGATTTAGATAAAAGAACAAATACACAGTTTCAGAAGGAAAGGAAACACCAGATGCTAAACCTCTAGCTCATCTGTGACAATATCATCTGCTGTTCCACTGGCATCAGCACACTTGGACTCCAAGATAGCCGTTCCTCCATCCTGCTTTCTCTCTGGAACTATTTCTAGACTTCCATCCAAAACAATGTTCTCGCTGCCAACAAGTTTAGGCAAATTAACATCCTCTATCATTCTTCCTGAAATGGAAAAAACAGCTCCCACTGAAGTGCCACCATTACCCACATGTGAACCCCCACCATTCTCCAGTTTACAATGAGCACATTCACTGTGTCCACTAGATGCTTCAGCTAATCCATCATGTTCATGAGAAACAGACCTCTCATGATGTGGGCTCACCGATGCCCGTTTGTGAGGCCTATGCAGTTCTATGTCATCAGAAACTTCAGAATGAGTTCGCTTAATGCTAAGAATCTCAACTGATCCTCCATCAACTTCTGCCATAACACTTCTCATGCTAGATGCTTCAGGTGATTCCTGATTCGGACTTATCAGCACAGGCTTCTCATGTTCTTCTGCCACACTTCTCATGCTAGATGCTTCAAGTAATTCTTGACTTGGGCTTATCGGCACAGGCTTCTCAGGTTTATCTGGTTTAAAATCGCTTAAAACACCATCTTTTCCCTTGAGTTGCTGCTCCACTGGGACACACTCAGGTTCTTCGATCACATCCCCGCCAGGTGTTCTATCTGCCTGCTGATGGCTTGTGGGCCTGGATGGACGAGGTCGTTTATACCCTTCAGGAAAGACATAAGAAGGAATCTGCTTCCGACGAACATGAGAGACGTAAATTTCCATTCCTGGCTTCCAAAACATATACATGTTAACTGAATGTCTGAACTCATCAACTGTGCCACGTATATCAAACTGTTGGCCTTCTTGTATCCTGACCCCTTGTTTCCTTTGCAAGCCCATAAAGAAGGCACAATGGGCACATTGTTTGGAAGCATCTATATACTCATTAGGGTATGGATGACACTGCAACATTCCATAGGTGTCTCGTTCAATCTGCCCAAAACAATGACGAATTGAAGAGGAACGTGAAATTGCATAGTAATGTCTAAAACTAGAATTAGCAAGGTAACAAGTATTTGTAGCATCTTGTGTGCAGCAAATACGAGTGACCCAATCACTAGTTTAAGTGACTAAAAGATCATGCAATATAAAATAACTTAACATGGACATTACAAAATGGATCACATGTTAACAAAGAGAGGAACAAGAAAGTTTACAATGCCCACAAGGAAGTCCAAAAGCATTATAAGTGTACCTTCAGGGTCAATTGCCTCAATCGAGATTCAACCCATCCTTTCCACAACCGGAGATCTTCAGCATCTGTAGCAATAATGTCAACTTGTAGATAGTTTTTATATGTCTCAAAGAAAAGATAAGGTTCAAATAGAGCACTCCAAGTGGCTTTGTTCAACTCGATATCCTGCGAGCATAAAAAAATGTTATTGAAATATGAAGAATTTTTCAATCGAGATCTTAAATTACAAATCTACAAACCTCACAAATTTTGTTTCCATAATCGAATTGTTCCATCATAACCCTGAGAGTGCTTGTTGATACATTATAGCTAGAATTCATGCAAGGATACGCAGGGGTGATAATAGGCATATGGTGAGTACGATCACGTGGATTCTTCCGTGGATCCCACACAGGGAATCCAAGTTCATCCTCTTCAATAGCACAGAGCATAACAGGATTAGGCCAACGCCACTGAGTGTAAACTCTGAAGAACCTTGAAACTAGCATGCTCGGTACAGCATTAGGATAAAGTTGGCAGACGCGAGCAACCAAAAGTGCCCAATTTACACCACCAAGAAATCCAGTTACCTGAGTTGAAATAAGCATGGCAAGTTTATACAGCTGAAAAGAAAATGCCAAACAAGGATGCTAAAACATACATTTGAATAAACACCACGCCTCTTGGCCCAATACTTCAAACATCTAAGCGTCGTTCGGAAGCTCTACGTGGAAGGACAAGAATTTAGAAGTCTTCTGCAATAGGAGTAAACTTTAAACACCCAATCAACAATAAAAGAAAACAAAGAAATGTAACCTCAATATTAGGCACAAGACGAAGTATTTGGTCGGCAACCCTGCAGCCATTTAGACTTCTAACAGTTGCTTCGTCAACATCATAAAGGACAGAACCATTAGAGATGTCCAAATCCTGCACAAAACTTATTATCAAATAAAGCAAGTCTTACCACCTAAATAAGCTTCATTTAATAAATAGATGGAAACCTAAGGTTCAGTTGTCAAAAGCAATATTATAAATAAAGAAGGAACCAAGTTCGCCATGTGCCATGACAAACACCAGGATGCTTCACTGAGCCACTAAACATTCTTGGATAATTCCATTCTGTTTGCTGAGCAGTCAATGTAGCTGCCATTATATCTAAAAAACTCGGACACATTAGCAAAACTCGAGCACAGCATATAAGGAGAAAATAAGCTAGGAATCCAACTTCAGTCACATTCTTCTATGACTCCATCAGCGTAAACAAAAGAGATCGTCTCTATTATGCTTTGGAATGTAGCTTTTTCAAGGAGAAAAACAAATTAATTATTCATTCTATACTGAAGAAAGAACAATTGTCGAGAACAAGGTGTGGTGCAGTGGCACACACATCGACACATGAATCAAAAGGTCTCAAGTTCGAATCTCGCCGGTGGTAGTTGTTGTGCTCCTTATTTCTTATTTATCTTCCCTTGTACAGGGCTCATGGGACTCCTTTGTAGCCGGAAAAAAACAAAGAACTATTATCACACTACATAGCAGTATAAAACACTAGAAAGAGAAAGAATTAAGAAGCAGCCTATGGTAGCCGATCATCTATATTCAACACAACCCGGTCAAGTTTCCTTGATAGTCTTATGCAGGAAGGACAGTATGGAACAGGCGAACATGTAATAGCATTTCACAACTTTATAAATGTTTGAAATATAGTGCAAACTAAGACAGGTTTTGCAATGCATTCATATCCAACCAACGAAAAAACTGCAATTGTTAGAACAACAAAATACAGTAAAAACTAACATAAAAATGAAGAAACGGAAGTCCACTACAAAAAACTTATACCACGTTAGTAAGCTTTATTCTGAAATTCTTAAATATGTTCAGATAAGAAATGTCAATAATCGAATGTGCACCAGGATCATATTTTGCTCAAGGAAATCCATACCGTGCATAAAGTAAGATAGCAGATAATCAATATGATCAAGAAAAAAGCCAAAACATACATAGACAAACAAAAAGAATAATTTCTGTGTAATAGTTAAACAATTCATTAAACAAGCAAAATTTCTAGCTACAAGACCAACCTCAGGAACGACCAAGAGCGAGATACTGGCATAAAGAAGATCAATCGATATTCCATGAAACTTGAATTTCATGACAGGAACATGAGCGTCAGGGACAGGTTGCAATTCACTCACACCTTCAGTTTGTGCTAAAATGTCATGCAAAATAATGAAAAAGTCTTCCTGTAGAAATCACCAAGCAAGTTTAAAACAAAAATTGAGCAAGTCTGTCTTAGTATTAGGCAGATAAGTAAGTACCGAACCTCTCGATTAACATAAGAAGGACCAACACAAAGAGTATCAATATCAGCCCCAGGTCCATGCACCTGCGGCAATAAAGTAAATTTGTTCATGGGCATTAATAATGTAGTTAAAAGATCTTACTATCTGAATAAGGTTAACTAGAAACAATTTATCCGATGCCGAAAAGAAATCTCCGAAATACAAGATTACTACCATGTTTTCACAGGACTCAAGTCCCAGTATTCCAGCGGTTTCCATGATTTTTTTAACAAGAACTTTATGCTTTTAAATTTTTACTTTCTTGTGTGCTTTAGTTATGTAATGGCAAAAAATGCAGATAGCAGAAGTATACAATGTCAATCAGTAAAATTTCCAGCTTCCTGCATCAATTATTTTCTCGAGAAGATAACAGAACGAAAAGCACACAGATATCTTACCCCTAAACGATATGATCCAAAGGTGAAAATGACAGCATTTGCATCTTCGACCATTTGATCAGTATAACCCCTCTGCAGTGTCAACTGTTTCACCCAATTTTTGCATATCTGAATACCCAATAGCAGTGAGATTTGTCAACTAAGGTCACAGATTGGATTATCTGCTATAATAATTTGTTAGAAAAAGATAACTAAAGGTCAAATAATCTAACCATCCATATTGTAATTGACACATTCATGAAAATCAATTAGTAAAATGTATTCTCTGCTACATCTACTAGTAACAGTACACACTTTTTGTGTGGAACATAACAGAATATTTGAAGGCATTCTAAAAACTTAGAAAGAGCATCTTCCTAGGACAAAAAAGCTTCCATCTTGGTAGAGGAGACCAACATTAAGCGACTCTGCAATGTTTTATAGCATAGAAAATAAAGAGATTACGTTTTCTACTAACTCTTGTAGCATGGCAACGCCTGTCTCCTGGAAACCTTAACAGATTTTATTGCCCATCTCAACGAATATCGAGTATTGATAAATCATAAACATGTGATTTCAGTAATCAAATATCACATGCTTTCAGCTGTGTGGTGGCTTGTGAAGTGTAGATGGCGACAGTGATTAATGTGCAAATTATGAACTTTTAATATAATTTACAAAATATTCCAAATATAAAAAATTTGATTTATTTGAACATACAACAATAGCCTTTTTGAAATTATATGTTATGAAACTTTTGTGTAATCAACATATTGTCAATATTATTAAATAAATCATTTCAATATAAGTAATAAATAATCATGCATAAGCTAGTAACATATTAAAATAAATTTCATTAGTGATTTATATTAAATTATATGAAACCGATAAATATATGTTCATTAATCATGTCAGTCTGTACCCAAAAACATTAAAATTGATAGCCATTAATATGTCATTTTCCTTTAAAAACGAATTAGTAAAATTAGGGATTTAAGTTAATTAATATTAGTTTGACTACAAAACTCATCAAGGTATTAATTGGATTCATGTTTCAATAAATGAATAATAATTGTTATAATTATATCATATAGAAATTGTAAGTGGAGTAAAGATAGACTAATCACAATTGCGAAAGATAAATAGGATTATAAATTATTGATACATCTAAATTTTATTAGTATGATATTAAGGAATAAACATCTTCTTTGTTGTAAAAGAAGAGAGAAAACATCGGATTCTCAGAAGAGGTAACAATAACTCTTTGAGTCTAAAAGAACTAAATAGAAAGGGGACAAGTTGGTTCAAAAATGGAAAAAAAATTTACTATTTTCTTAGGGAGAGGTAAAAGTGGCAACTTAATCATGGACTATGAAGTTTTATTTTGTAGCAAATAACTGATTTGTTAGTGTATGTTCTTACTAAGAAACAATATAAGGTAGTATAACATATATAATATGGGTAACTGATGATTAGTAGAATCAATTGAGCCCGTTATATTGTATAGATCAGCCCCTGGATGATTACATGGTGTTGGTGGCTAGATTTGATGTCATCTATGGATTTCCGGAGGTCATTTCGATCTGATTTTAGACAGCAGGACATCATGACATATGCATCCCGTCGTCGACGCGTTAGTTTTCATGTTAAGAATTCTGAGATGTCAAAGAGGTTTATTACTTTCCAAACAAATCCTCCGCCTATTATTGTTTTATGGGCTATCTGTTTCAGCAAAATTATTGTATATTCAGATACTAGAAATGCTCCGTGGTGAATGTTAGGGTGCTTGCTCTAAATTCGGCAAAATTGTGGGTTGAGGCCTGGGAAAATTCCAAATAGATGTTGGTTGTACATATGCATATCTTTGCAATAAAGCAAGTTTCTGGTAATAAAATGGGATGCCTGCACACAATGGTAGACATCCTTTTCCTTCTCAAAAAGATATCATATGGTTAAGGACACTGGTGTAAAACATGGTTTTCGCTTATTTTTGCTCATGAGCACCGTTGTTTACCCTCTGATCATATATAGTGCAGAACACATGCATAACTGGAGCAGAAAAAACAGCCTAGTGCTGCATGATATTCCCAACATCACTGAGGCCATGCTTCATACAAAAAATGAAATAAATGTACCAGCACAGGTTTCATAGTCAAGAGAATCTTAAGAAGATTAAAGTGAGATAAGTTTATATTCAACTCCATTTGTATTTACACCTTTGTCTTTACACCCAAAAGATGTTTCACACATAATTTTTATCTACTAAAGAATTAATTTAAACATATTAGCGCTATCCAAATTTGAATCTCAAATCAAACAATCAAAATCCTCAGGGAAACTTTAGCTGTATTCAAAGTTTCCATATACAAATACGACGACTAAATTGGCTAAGATTAAGTATGAAATAGTTTCCAAATCAGAAAATAAAATCCTAAAGATATTACTGCAGCATGGATATCTGAGTTGGGGAATAGAGACTTCAGATAAGATAAATTAACCAACAACAAAGATCGAGATGACCAGAAAATATATTTGCAAAATTCTTTCACGCAGCAGATTTAGAATATGCCGGGAGAAATAGGACAAGGAAGTTGCTAAAAGGATTTGCAACACATGCATAATTCTAAAGGATCTTCTGCATTAAAGTGATATGACAAAACCCTTATAGATTAAGAATATGAAACTAAATATCAATTACCTGATCTATCTCCCCCAAGACCTCCTCTCTCTTGATAGCTTCTTCCTTGTTCTCATGTAGTCCAGCATCAACCAAAAACTGCAGGCCGATGATTCCACATTCCAATTGTCCACCATACCAAGGAAACGTACACGTAACCAAGAGAACAAAAAAAATGCTTTAAATGTGAAGAGGGTGGGGAAGAGAATAAAAGAACAGAAAGGAGAGCATAGGGCATACTTTCTCTAACTCAATGGTTCTCTGAAGATCCACCTCAGTTGGCCCAGCTGTGGAAATTGGTTTAGTAATGCCGTAATGTCTTGGAGCAGGTGGTGGCAACTTATTATTCTCCATGGCATCAGAAGTACTCATCTCACTACTTAATATGAAATGTAAGTCTAGAACAAGTATATTTCTTTCAATTCTAGAACGGGAATAAAGAAGTGGCAAAGATTTCACAATCGATAATAAGGAACCAACTCTACTTCACAGAAGGGGATGCCAAGACAAAATCGAGTCTTTGGTTATGATCATAATAGGAAGCAGCTTTTCAAGCCTCCAACAAAAGAATCATCAAGATGACGCCTTTAAGAGAAATTTCCAGGAAGGCACACTCCCGGAGAACAAGAGCGGACGGATTGACTAAAATCTTCGACTACCGAGTAAACGCCCTAACCAGATAGAAAAGATATCACCTTTTGCCCCCAAAAGTTCAATCTTTGCTCGCGGTTCCGCGGAAGAACCCTAGAATGGTCCGGAAAATGACGGACGCATCGCCCAAAACCACCAAATCGGCATGGAAAAGCACAGATTCAAGAAAATTTATCTCCGCCGACACCCTAGAAACGCGATGCGGGGACCAAACAGAAGAAGACGGAACAGCAAACCTTCAAGGAGAGATCAAATCCGACGAGCCGAATCCCGATGCCTGGATCCGCAACTCCGACCCGACGCCGAGCGATTAAGCGGCAGGAATACTCGAAGATTAGAGAGAGAGAGAAAAGAAGGAACAAATGATTCGGGAGCAGAGGGATTGATGGATAAATCGGAAGAGTAACGGATCTCCGAACGAGGGTGGGATCTGGAGAACTTAAGGGACTCGTACAGAATCAAAATTCTAGTGGGATTAGGGATTTGGGGGGAAGGGGGGATGAGGAATTAGGGATTTGGGAACGCGGCAGGCGAAATAAAGAAAAAAAAGGGTGGTTTCGTTGGTCGGCGATGGCATCCCTCCCTCTCTCCTCTTCCTTTTTTCCTCCCATTAATATATTTTATTATTAAAATAAGAAAAGGAGGAGAGAGACTTAAAAATATCTTTTTTTTTCATTTATGTATTCTGAAAAATTATATTGTATATAAACTTTATTTTTAATAACAAGATATTTCTCTTTCTCTCTCTCTTATTGGTTGGATTTGGTGGCCATAAATAGATGGATATACTGTGAGGGGAAGAAAATAAAAGAAATGGGTATATGGATAGAAAAAGGAAATTGCATGCTTCCAAAGTTAGGTGACATTTTTTTTAGAAAGTTCACAATTACCTTTTTTATTCTTTTCTGAAAATAAAAGTTATAGATTATTGAGCATTTGTGTTGAGCATTTGTTGCTCCTGAACGCTTTATTATTTTGTACATTTTGCAAAACAAAATTATTGTGGCAATATAAATTCACCCATTGTTAACATATGAATGAATAATATGGATCCATTATAATTAGCTGGTGAGGGAAGGAAGTACAAAGTGCAATAAATGTAAAAGTTGACTAACTCAAGAAAATTATCCTAAATGTCAAAAGAATCATGGGAACGTTACTCACCAGCACACACCGGAAGTGTGTCTTAGTCAATAATCGCCCACTGTTTTCTAGTGAGAGGAGATGACTAACACAAGTCTCAAAGACAAAAAATATTAAACATATAAAAAAAAATAAAGTTATTTTCTTTTATCAAACTCCTACTGTTTTCTATTTTCGCATCTTACTCTAAATTTTATTCTTACACATAATCATTTATATTTAATATCTTCTATATTAAACAAATAAAAAGAGGAGGGCCCATCCCTCCTTCACTATGTGAAGAAGATGGAGTAGATTCACAAAATGAGGTTTAATAATATATAGGAGAAAAAAATATATGTTTAATGTCAAAAAACTGTAAATATTAATTTTATTGTTAGTAATCTTACATCAGTAAGCATATTATATAAACTTAATTAATGGTAAAAGATTAAAGTTTATAAAAGAAAATGTATTATTTAATATGAAATAAAAAGGAATTACTTCATGATCATTAATCATAATTAAAATTAAAATAAACAATCACATAATTTATATATTTAGTTCATTAGATAGAATTATTGTATTGAAAATGAGAAGAAGAAAAAATACCAGTCCTCTAAGATTAAGGTGAAAGAGGAAAAGAATATAGCTAATGGTCAATATAATTATTAATGTTAATATTTTTCTTAAGCTTATAAAAGATTATTAATTTTACGCAATGAAGTTGAGAAAATGTGTAAAAGAATATTAAAATAAATGTAGATATATTTATTATATCTGAAGAGATGCGAACTTTGGACCTATTGGGTTATAACACGGTCTTGTAATTAGTTAGGCTATGTGCAAAACGTATTTAATATACGCAAATTTAATCACTGCTCTTCTCCTTTCCAAAGAGGGTGCAAAACGTATTTTTTTAATTAGTTTTTGTTTTTGAAAAAATATTTAAAGGTAGATTTGTCATTTTATGCTCCTCAATAATGCTAAAATAGAAAAAAAATTGAAGTGTCGAAAAGTAGAAAAGTTATGACAAGATTGACTCAGCACCCAAAAAACTTACTCCAATCATCCTTTTTCTAACGATTTATGTTGATTTATTTTCATTTTTCACTTTTTGAATAATAGGCATCATCATTATTGGAATTTGAAAATTTAAGCTTATTCTTAGAGGTTTCAACCAGATTCCACGATTTTAGTTGTTTGAATATTCGAATTTTTTATTTTCCACGTTTTCCTTGTTATAGCCGAGAACCGGGGTAACCTCCATAATGGAAGCCCGGGTTTTGCGGAGCTGGCACCTAACCTCCGATATTCTTGGGATTTTGGAATTTGAAGATTTTCTTACCTCTGGATTTGGAACGGGCACAAACGGGGAGGTCTGAAGAAAGCACGAGGGTATAAAAAGGGGAAGAGGACGATAAGAAGGACAGGGGAGGATGGCCGGAGTTTTAGTTTTTCTCTTCCGCGCTGAACTTAACTTTTGGGCAATGACTATGTTGGTTGTAATTAAATTTATTTATGTAACTTTGGTATTCAGGATGTCCGGCTAAACTCCTATCGTCGGGATCCTGGGAAGATACTCTGTTTCACTTTCATCAGCTCAGAATTGCTTTGAACTTTATCTTTTCAATCGTTCACTTAATCTCGCATATTGAATCATGATGATGTATTTTTCTTTATGTTTTTATCGTTGTTCGTTTGATTTTTCTCAAGTGCACACTGTCTTTAGGGATCATATAGTGTTGCCACCTTCACACAATGAGCCGAGAGGTTAGTGATGAAGTTTGGGGGAACCTTAATTCAGGTTATGTCTCTTGAGATAGGGGATAGGTGAGAGTTTGCCCCTATCTCTCGAGCTTGACCTGGAGCGAGTAACACTTGTCTTGAGTTAGACTTATGGATTTAGTTTAGGAGGTGAACCAAGGTGCCTTGATCTCGAAAGAGGCTTGATAGGTGACTTGGGGCACAATCTTTTGGTAGACCTCATAAGCATGCACCACGAGAGTGGGGGCTTAGTGATCAAGTTACCCTGTAGGGTAATGCTCCGACCTGAAGAACTCCTTGACTAACCCATTTAGGTTCCACTTGGAAAAGAGGTCAGTGCACGCTGAGAGGCGGTACCACTCTGGAACTTGGGTGTCAAGATTTAAACACTTTTAT
>LTAE01005372.1:9309-28722 GCA_001647135.1 Pontederia paniculata
TTTTATGGATCCATTTATTTCACTCACTGAGCCATATATGCTCATCCCTCTTATTATTGTTGTTTTGTAGGTGAGGAGGAGGAGATACTCCTCGAGGATTGAGACTTTAGACCTCTTGCATGCTCATCGAGATTAAAAAGGGAAAAATAATTAGGATTATGTGTATATGAGAGTCTAGAGTGTTTTAGATTACATATACTTGTCCATTCTTGTCGTATCCATAGAGTTTTACCTATTTGTCGGACCCTCGTGCCCGTTTATATGTTATCGTTGTTGTCGGAGTGTTGTGAACTCCCTGATGGGGCATCTGGCCCTACTTTTATCCATTTTAGTTCTATTTCGTTTATATAATTCGGGCTTGGCCCATATTACCTATTTGTATATTGCGCATGGATCATTTTTAGCAAAGGTCATGCCGAAATTTTTGGAAAATCCTAGATTAGAATTATTTCTAACCGTTGTGTCTTTAGTTTGAATTTGAATTAGTGAAAGGTCGAAACACCCCTTGCCATGCTCCAAGCGTCGGGTTCGGGGTGTGACAAATTATGGTATCAGAGCCCAGACTTTAGGTCCAACGCAAGGACGTGGGTAGAGTCGGGGTAACATAAAATTGAAAGAATGTGCATGTGCTTGTTTGAATTATGTTTGTGTGCATATAGATGTCTATACTTATTGCTTAATGTGTATATTGACTTAAACTTATGATAATGCATGCTCTAAGTAGCATCATAATGCAATTTGTCAAAAGAAAATTTGTTTGTGACCCTATATAGATATGATATTAAATAGGCTTTCATATGCAAATTAGAATAAATATGATATTCTTAACATATATATGAGTATAAGATGTTATATGTGCATAAAATGCTAATTCTATGTTAGCTAGTGATTGTCCTATGTGATGTTGAACATAGATGCAAATTTTGGAAACCTTTTATTCTTAGGTATATATTGTTTATGACAAATGCTGAATCAATTCAAAACTACTGAAAAGTATTATTATTATGACAACTTTTGGTCGATATATGAACTTGTTAGGAGTAGTATCTTTTGGTCGATATCAGGACCTGTTATGAGTGAGATCTCTTAGTCGATATCAGGACCTGATATGAGTGCTAGCTCTTGGGTGATATCAGACTATAAAGAGCAATACTATGTGACTTCCAGTTGATACCTAGAACTATTCGGGTAGAAAAAAAATTATTGATATGATAACCTATGGTGATAGCATATATGGAATACTTAGTCGTACAAAGAGACTTGTAATTCATATGATTACTAGTGTTCTAGAAGAACAATAAGTTAAACAACTCAAGCTATGCGAGAGAAGTGATCACAATGGAGTTAGTTGATTAAGTGACTCAAGTATGAGTGTAGACTCAACATATAGGTTGAGATAGTGAAGCAAGTACCATTGAGTTAGTACCACTTGATTAAATTTTATGTACTAGTAAGCGTGATTTGATGTGATGTGTGAAATGAATCAAGGATAATGATATTGATGAATTTGAGAACAAGACTCAAAGAAATAATTGAGATCTAAATGACAAAAGTTGAGTGAACATTCTAAATGACAAACTTAAAGGAAAATCAATGAATCAAATTGAGTGTTCGTGGCCAAGATAATTTTGTCTTACTTGGAGAACATAAACGAAACATATGATTCGACGCTGCTTGGAATATAAGAATGATTTTCATAATTATTACATTCATGTTACTGATCATGAGGAACAAAAGAGATGGTTACCTGAAATAGGTAATGACATAGTGTCAATTCTTATTATCAAGTTTCAAAATCCTGATCGATGGTCTTTGATCAAGATAACAATATTATTTATACTGATAAATTAATTTTCATATCCATGAGTAAATGGGTGTAGTGGACTGTGCCACTTATGTCGAGGAAAATAAACAACCTCTAAGGCTGAGAGTTCACTTGTAAAAAAAGAAAATGATAAGATAAATGCAAAATAAAAGGGACTTAAGTGTCATATCTTTGCTCAGACTAAGAGTACACAGAATGACAATAAGATAACTTGATATCTCGACATTGATCATGAGATAATTAAAGGATTGGCCTTGTAAATAAGAGATACATGATTCTTTGATTCAATCTAATGAATTGGTAACTCATAGACCTCGTATGTATGTGATTATCATTGAGCATAGATCTTTATTCATGGATTATGGATCTAATGAACTCTTTATATATGGGAGGTTATGTTAAGGTGACAAGAGGATGTTGTCCTCATTATGACTAAGAAAAGTTCTCGAGTATACTTCAAGTTGAATCTTTATGGATAAAAAAATATAATGACATAAGATATGTGGATCAAGACAAGATTGTCGTGGATCTCATGCTCTCTTGACCTATTATCATAATTCATGAATTATTATTAAGGATGTTCGAAGTATCATTAATAATTTGGAGTAGTCATTATTACCGCGACGTTTATTTGTCACGAACAAGCTAATCCTGTGGATTTTGGGTTCATTATGATTCGTATGTATTTTACTAAATATTCATAATCTATCACATGAATTTTGTGATCCATTAAGATATTTTATTCATCATTGTCAATTATGACGTGAGATCTTGATTCATTATCAATACCTTATCTTTGTCAATTCATGATTCGACACTATTAGATAATGATTCACAACTGATTATTAAATTCGTCATCAATTTTCAGTCATTCAATGATTTGTCATTGACTAATTAATTTGCCATCTAGATTATCAATTCAAAGATAATTTTGAATTCGTTGGCATAAATCATGATTCTTAGTCACATAGTGTTGACTCATAGATACGACTTATCAAATGTTGGCTATGGAGTTAATTGCAAATTCTTATTTCACCATTATCTATCATGATCCTTTAAGAAAATGAATATTATCGTGATTTATCATTGTAGATTTTTGACAATGTTGTCGATTTACGATTTTCTCATTATCAAATATGATATATTTATTATTGATTATAGAATCAATTATTATTTCTACCTCTTTGTCATGGACTCTAAGATAATTGGTGACTACTAAATCATGGGATTCAATATCTGAAATCGTTTATTGATCAAGGTCATCATGTCGATTACAATCACTATTGTTTACTACTTGTTGTCGTTGAATGTGACTCGTCATTCTTGAGTAGAGACTTAGAGTTGACTCCTTATTCACATTCGATCATCATATCTCATGGAGTTCATGAGTGCAGTTGACAGAGTTACAACTATCCTTTCTTGAATTGCTATGGTTCAGAAATGACCCATCGTCATAGATTTTTATGTCATCGATTTAAACATGTTGGATGGGCTAGCTAAAAGTTCATCGATATGTTGATCAGAGTTGTGCACCTCTGATCATCAATCGAGAACTCAGACTGACCCATCAATTCCATCATCTATGATGTGTTGGTGAAAAGTTCATCGAAAGAGCTATTGGAGTGGGACGCCATCCGATCCTCGATCGAGAGCTTGAACCGATATTAACCATCATAAGCTTCTGAAAAATGAGCAAATGATAAAAAAAAGAGACCATTGAGTGAGACAATGACAAGTTGGAGGCGGTTCATAAATTTTGATCAAAATTAATTTTCATGAGAAGAGGGCATATGAGCTATAAATGGAAAAAAAGGGGCCAGAATGTGAGGATTGTTAAATTTTAGTCTTGAATTGAATGTCAAATTTCTATGTTGTATTTGACATTGAAGGAAAAGTCCTAGGTTTATTTGAGGTTAGTATTTAAGTTATATGGAGTCGGTAAGAAAATCTTTGTCCCATTTTTTGACGAGAACTTATTGAAATAGCCATGATGATCGAATTTATTCTCAAGTTGAGTATGGACTTCTAATTATAATCTAGAGAAAACATAAATTTGGAGGTCTCAAATTATAAGAAAAAAATGATATTTAATCTATTGGATCTATGTAATACTCGAATGAGCGGAACTTGCGAATGATCATTTGTCATTGCCATCAACGTCGACAAGGGTATATATAAACCATTCATTATTTCTACATTTCACAAAAGCTACAAGGTTATCATGAGAGGATTAGTATGTTGAGCAAGAGCTCAGGGAAACATGAAAAGGATTTGACCTAGCATGATTTGGCAAGCGAGACGCATTGGTGTTTTGTGAAGAAGTTATATATGAGATTGAAGATATATGGAGGAGTCTGTTCTAAGTTTCAAGTACGTACAAATTTCGAGGACGAAATTTATTTTATGGGTGTAGTATTGAAATGGCCCAATAGAAATAATCAAATAAGGGCCCACAAAAAAAATCTTCTTTCCTTTTTCCCTCTCTCCAGCTTTCTTTCCTTCGTAACATTTTTTCCCCTTCACACGACATCGCCGCCGCTGCCAGGGCAACGTCGATGCCACCGCCTCTGACCACCATTCGACCATCCAGCAACACGACGGGGTTCGCGAGTCGCGCACATTGGTGTCGACGTCGGATGCTGCCGTGGAGGCTACGCAGCTCGAATACAGAGAGAACGCCGACGCTCGTTCGTGAGAAATCCGGCGACATCGACAGCGATTCATGGCCGATCCCACTCCGGTGAGTATGGCATCGTGTGAGCTAGATATAGATGAGGTTTTTAAGGGGTTTTAATCCGCTTTTTGTTGGATTGTTGTAGAGTCATTGCCGTTGTTTCGCGATTTCGCCATCATCGGGGTTTCGCCGGCATCGTGGGAGTAGACACGACCTCGTAGACATGTAGTGAGTGCTACATGACTCTAAACAATCTGATTTAGCAGTTGGATGTTCATCAGATCCTAATTGATTGATATGGCAGCCGTTCATTGACGACTGTGGTGTCCAGTCATGGACGCCGGAGATGGAGAAGAGGAGCAACGCTTGAGATCTGGTTTGATTTCGTGTAAGCATCAATTTGCTTGATTAGTCGATCCAGCAGTAGGTTGATTACAACTGATTTTATGTTTTTTCTTTAACCCGTTGGGATCATTCCTCAGTTGCGACCGATTGGATTTGTAGAGACACCATCGAGCGACTGTAGATTTGGGACTAATCCTTTATGTTTTCCATCTTGGTGAGCGTGGATTTCTTTCAATAGGTCCAGTACTGTGTATAGCTCTTGGTTTTCGCCTTATTGAATCATTGATTTTCCCTATACACTACATCGTCGAGAGTGGAGCGGAAGATTTCAGATCTGAGCTCTCCGTGCTCTTCGTTTCAGGTGACCAGCTAAGGGATTAGTGATTGATCTCTCTAGCATGTTCTATATACATAGACTGAAATGTATGCTTGCTGTTAAGTGACGATGATTGTAGGTTAATGACATCTTAGAATAGAAACATGTTAAATGGCATTGTTTAGGACTTGACTAAGTGCTAATAACTAATATGATTCTGTGATTAACAGGATTTATAAATTTGACCTAGATACCTAATCTGAATTATTAATCTGATTTTTATTGGAAAGTGCCGAATGATTGTGATGCTAGATATATGGATATGTTTATAGCTATACTGATGAGTACATAAACATAAATTACATGTGTGATTAGCTGCTACAAAATTGTAAATGTATACTTATCTATATAGGTACTAATTCTTAAGCGAGTAAACATGATTATTATCGATACTTGTTTGTATAAAGTGATGCTTAAGATGGTAGTATATAAACATGTATATGTTGTACTATTCTCGTAGGAGTTATAATATAATTAGTCTTCTTATGAGTATGTGAATAGGAGATATTGACAAGCATGTGAATTAATTTGTTGCTGAAATGTAAGTAAAGATTATGTGGAGAAATGGTCAACTAAATTGTGATATAATCTAAAGAGAAATTGATTCGTAAGTGGAGAATAATAATTGAAGTTGTCAATTCTATGCTGATTTTTATGTCAAGTTTAATAAAAAAAAAGACATGTAAATGTGTATAACTATGTATATAAGTAACCATCGCCTTCTTTTATACATAAGTATGTTTCTTAGGATAAAGTTATCAAGAGGTGATAACATGCATGTTAACTAATTTTAGTTAAGTAAAACATATACTATAATATGGTTGGTGATTAATGAAACAGTAAGGATGTGGAAAGGCGGATGTGTAAAGAATGAGAATCTAAGTCTGAAATTTATAAAAGGATAAATAATATAAAAATGAGTGGATTCTAACCCTTATATGAGAACGTATAAATTAAGTACTTGAATGTAAGTATATGAGAACTAATAATATTGTATTGGATAATTGATTAAGTTATCATTTGACTGACATGCTCGGACGCGGAGGACCCGACGAGGTCGAGCGTAGCCGAGGTGAGTGGGACTTTCCATAAACCTAGAGCAACACCACATCGTCGTGGTTCATTATATTCATTTCTTTAGCTCACTTGATTGATTATGTTGATGATGTGATGATCTTTTGGGCTATTGTCATGATATGTCGACTTCGTTTTTTTGATTGAATTCCGTATGGATTTCTTGTATTTGATAATTTCAGGATTTAAGTGTGATTTCTCGTATGCCGAGATTTGAAATCTTTGATGCTTGTATGGTGTATAAATAATGAAAGTTTGATTCAAGTGTTAATTCCTAGTATTATTTTGAAATACTACCCTGATATATATGTATATCTCATGCATGTGCATTAGACATGCATGATAGCTCACATGGAGTGAGGTGATGATGGTGATGATGATATGACGGTAGCTCTCCCTCGTGGGGGCGAGCAATAGCTCGCGGAGTCGAGGTGATCTGCCTATGCGTTGATGACGATAGTTCATACTCGTGGCGGATGACGACATGCGTGATCAAGGGAACTAATCGTGGTGACGGTGTGATTCCCTCGTGGGGGCGAGCGATGGATCGCAAGATCGAGGTGGTCATCAGCCGTGGCGGGATGGATTGTGATCGCGGATGGCGAGGTGTCATGACACTTATATCAGCTCATACATAGCATGTTTTAACTCCTGCATTGATTGCAAGTATTTTATTATATGAAGATATGTATGATATACTTTTGATCATGTTTTCCGATGGTTTTATTTTTGGGTGGTTTAAATGTTTTGTGGATCCATTTATCACTCACTGAGCCATAATGCTCACCCCTCTTATTATTGTTGTTTTGTAGGTGAGGAGGAGGAAATACTCCTCGAGGATTGAGGCTTTAGACCTCTTGCATGCTCACCGGGATTAAAAAGGGAAAAATAATTAGGATTATGTGTATATGAGAGTCTAGAGAGTTTTAGATTACATATACTTGTCCATTCTTGTCGTATCCATAGAGTTTTGCATATTTTTCTGACCCTCGTGCCCGTTTATATGTTATCATTGTTGTCAGAGTGTTGTGAACTCCTTGATGGGGCATCTGGCCCTACTTTTATCCATTTTAGTTCTATTTTGTTTATATAATTCGGGCTTGGCCCATACTATCTGTTTTTATATTGCGCATGGACCATTTTTAGCAAAGGTCATGCCGAAATTTTCGAAAAATCCTAGAGTTAGAATTATTTCTAACCGTTGTGTCTTGAGTTTGAATTTGAATTAGTGAAAGGTCGAAACACCCCTTGCCGTGCTCCGGGTGTCGGGTTCGGGGTGTGACAGTTGATATCGCGGTTGATACCCTTGTTGTTGGTGTTATGGTTGTTGATATGGTGGTCTTGATGACATTCCGGGTGGTGGTTGTGCTCTTTGGTGTTGTTGTGAAGATCCTCCTTGATTGCTCCAAGAGAAATTGGGGTGGTTCCTCCATCCTGGGTTATAAGTATTTGAATAGGGGTTATTGGCCCGGTTTTGGTTACCTGCAAAGTTTGCTTATTCCACTTGGAGGCATTCATAACTTTCATGAGGTCCTCCACATGCTTCACACATACTTTGCACATTTTCCACTTGATTTGAGTTGTTTTGGTTCATCTTTGACATCGTCTGCACTAGTGTGTCCATGTTTGCACTCAAGACATTGTAAGCTTCATCCTTTGGTTGTGTCCATCTTGAAGGAGATTCATCTTACCCTTCATCATTTGTGGCCAATTGATCCAATAAGTCACAAGTTCTTGTATATGGTAAGTTCATGATGGATCCACTCGCCGAAGAAGAGTCAATACTAAACTTAATAGCCGGTGTTAGTCCATTGTGAAAAGTTTCGATTAACAACCCATTCGGCAATTAATGGTGGGGGCATTGTCTTTGCAACTTCTTAAATCTTTTTCATGCCGCTCCCAAACTTTCATTCTCCTTTTGCTTGAAGCAATTGCTCTCATTCCTCAACTTGAAATATTTTTCGAGTAGGTAGAATCTTGACATAAAAGCTTGAAACAAATCATCCTAAGTGTTGAATACTCCTTGAGGTTGAGAGTCTAACCATTCTTGGGCTTCATCTCGGAGAGAGAATGGAAAAAAGTCTCATCTTGATGGCATCCCCAGTTACTCCATTTATCTTGATTGTGTCACAAATTTGGAGGAATCTATTCATATGGAATGTAGGATCTTCATTTGTAGCTCCTCTAAATTGATTTAGTTGCACCATTTGGATGAGGCCAGATTTTAGTTCAAAGTTGTTGACCGCAATCCTTGGCATCACAAGACTAGATCCCGCTCCTCCATAATGTCTTCTTGCTAATTCTCTTATAGGGACATCCATCATCTCTTGATGACCAACATTGGCATTGACATGTGGTGCTCTTTGTTGGTTGTTCACTTGATTGATGTTGTTCCCTTCATTGGCAACTTGTTCATGTGTCAGATCAATCCACGGACCTCCTCCTTGGTTTGCGGCCACGTTTTGCCTACTAGTTGTTCGAATTGCTCGACAAGTTCTATCAATTTTCGGGTCAAAAAGGTTCTAATTCCCTGCATGAGTGTGGCATACAACAAAAAAAATAAAAGAAAAGTGCCTAGAGTAACGATTGAAAACAAAATTCTAATATTGGCACGCTTCCCCGGCAACGACGCCAAAAACTTGACAAGCGTCCCACAAGCGTATAGGGTCTTGTTGTAGTAATAAAATATCGATCCCACAGAGAAGCAGCCAAGTACTAGAATTATAACTCTCAAATAGTTATTTAGACGATTAGGATTAGAGGAGAAAATGCTAGGCTATCAATTGTAATTAAAAAAGATAAATGTCGAAGAAGTAAATAAACTAGACATTAGAATGAGAATAGATATAGGAGAGAAGTGTTCTAGGGTTTCGAATCCATTTAGGATGATCATGCAAAGGGGACAGTGATATGACATGCAATAGACTCTTGCTTCACTCCAATAATCATGCATTCCTCTTTCAAGGCAACACAATTCTAATTATGGTTATGGAATAACACTTTCATGCATTCACTCTAACGATAATTGCATTTACATTCATGAGCATCAAGAAGCAATACAAGGCAATTCTATTTCTAGATAGCATTCATACATCATATTTAGCAAAACCTACTAGTTGATTAAGATGACTTTCATCATTTAACAACCTAAGGTAACTCAAATGAGGTAGCTAATATCACAAGAATTTAGCAACATATTTACTAAATAAAAGAGTCACATATGCGCATAATCACTATTCCAAACCAATCAAATCCTAAATTTCATCTAACCCTAAAACAAGAGAGATTAGTTATCCATAATGCGAGGGAAGAGGAAGAAGTAGAGGAAGGAAGAAATCATCATAACATTAGGAACTAGAAATTCAAACACTAGCATTAACAAAAATTAAAGGTTCTAACACGGCATTTATTGTACCTCTTACACGCCTAAAAATCCCTAAGAGTGATTACATGCCTCCAAATTTCAGCTCCCATCCAAAAAGAGAGGAGAGACAAAGCCGCAAAACCTTAGTTACCCCTTATATAGGCATTGTAGTCAAGGACACCAACAACTAACGATCGCTCATAGTGTTACGGCCTCAAGGAAATGTGCTACGGCTTCAAGACGGTTGCGCTACGGCTTGTAAATTTGCTACTTTCTTTAAATAGCCGCTACGACTTCATGAAGAAGCACTACGTCTTGTAAATGGCCGCTATGGCTTGACGGAAATGTGCTACAACCTCCAAATAAGTGCTACGGTCGTTTGCTATGGTTTGGTGAGTGTAGACCGTAGAGGAATCTTTCTCCTTCGCGAAAATGGCACTTTGAATAGAATGTGACTACGACTGGACGCTTCTGGCTGTGGTTGAATGTCGGTTGAAGTCTTTGTTGAAGTCGGTTGCATCCTCTGAAGTCGATTGAACCTTCTCCTCCTCTAAGTGGGTTGATCCTCCTTTAAGTTGGTCGATCTTCCTCTCAAAGTTGGTTGATCCTGAAAATCCTGCACAATCATCCAACTTTGAGTAGCTCATAATTCTTTGAGGAAATTGATGTCAAATATAACTTAAATCACATGATAAACCTATGAAATAAGTGAATTATGCTAATCGTACGTATGCATTTATCACACTTATCACCACCCTCCATTGGATGTGTGCAAAATTCTTCATACTATAATCAAGAAGAACAATAATACAGATAACATGAGTATTCGATGTATACATAGGTCAACAATTAGAAGAGATATATATCAACAATTCCCTAAACATGCATTACCATAGAACAACAGAAACATCATGTATATTAGCATAACATTAAATCAAGGTGCATAGTAAGATATCAACATAGAATCATCATCATTATAAAGTGTTTGCATAGCATGAGCCATTTTGTAGCATAAACATTCCATAAATGAAAATTAAGTGTCTGAGCATCTTATATTCATGTTCATCATTTTATACATCTTAGCCATGTCTAAGCATCTTATATTCATGTTCATCATTCTATACATCTTAGCCATCTGATATATTAAAGTTCTATTTGACTCACATCATCAACATAATCATATGAGCATTATTATTTTTACATTGAAGACTCTTCTATAACATCAATCCATTAACATTGGATATCTAGGTCGGCCTTCCCTTCGGGGTCTATTGCTAGTGAGTAAACATTACTTTTCGGTTGGTGTCAAAGACTACATTCCTTCATTAAGAGATTGTGACATAGATTATTATATTATTATCTTAATATATGGGTTTTTCCTTACCGTTTAGTTCCTTTACCTATTGAGCTTCATCTCTCATGGAAGAATTGTCTCCCCTGCTTCTGATCCTGCAGGTAGAATAAATGATGATGGCACAACGTTAGCGTGACAATGTTCATGATGAGATGGTTTGCACATGGCAAAGGTCATGGTTATAGGTTATGTATTGACTTCCGCAAATATGCTTATAATGTTGACTAGTGGATGGTCAAAGCCAAGTCAACAAAGTTAGTTCGTAGCATCATCGAGAGGGCATTCTGCCAGGTGGTGGGTGTGATTCTGGGGGCATTACAGAAGGTATCAAATACTAACAAGAGACACTTCTTAGTTGTCTTTAAATAAGCAAGGTCCATGTGCAAAGCATCATGTACCGCTATCGCACCATTCAAGAAAATGTTAAGTCAAGTCATTAATAAGGATACAATTAAATTTTTGTCAATAGGTAGAAGATCATTGATATATATATATGATACGTTGTGAGGTATTTTTCCTGCAAGTATGGATCATTATGATATTGATATTCAATGAAATTGAATATTATAAAAGGATTATTAAATTATTAGGTGATCTTGATACATAAATGATAAGAAGGAATTTGGATGAATTTAGGAATTTGAACTAAGGTTGATTCTCCAATGAAGGATGAATACTTAGGTTTAGTTATGATCTTTATTATCATGATTCTATCATATTGAATGGTATAAAATGATTCTTAATGAGGTTAATTAGATACAAAATGGATTGAATAGTATAATAGATTTCTTAATGAGGTTATTTAGGGATAACACCAATCAAGATAGCTTTGAGAATGAGATGACTATAAATGATCTTTCGATATAAGTTGATGTAGAAAAACTATATTGGGTTACAATTTTGGATGATTAAATTATTGAATGAGGATTGAATTATATTACTATATAATTTTCGAGGGTCAACATGATGAATATGCGCTTCAAGGAGTCCAGATAAATATTCTTTTTGAGATTCTAACCATAATCGTGATTGAAAAAATGACCTATGATCAACGTACAGATTAAATAATGTTATGATGATTAGGATATATTATAAGAGGGTAGTCACATGATTAAGGAATTATTGGACCATCTTGATATTGATTGATTATGTTGGAAGATAGTAAACAAATGTGAAATCTTGAGAAGTCTAGTTAACATATCCAAATTCGAGAACAAATTTATTTTTAAGGAGGTCATAATGTAATATCCACATTTTTAAATTATATAAAAGGATAAAAAGATAACACAAGATATGATTAGGATTAGGAAAGAATATCTACGAGTGAAAGTCAAATTGATATTCTAATATTTTTCTAATCAATTTAACATTCTTTGTCCTATCCAAGTAAAATAAAGAGAGATTAAGTTGAGTTGGACTTGAACTATACCCTAGAAATCTCTATGAATAGAGAGTTAGAGGAGAGGGGCTCTAATTAAGTCTCTCCCCAAGTCCAAGCACAAAATCTCTCTCTCTCTCTCTCTCTCTCTCTCTCTCTCTCTCTCTCTCTTGGAGGACTAAAAGAAAGGCATGAGTTACCGCAAGGGAAGATCGAGGAACACATAAATTTGAAAGATCAACCAACACGATCAAGGTATGTAATTAAGGAGGATCAACCTTAAGGTTTTCCATATTTGTATGATAAAGAATTTGTGTAGATGAATAGTAAACAAAAAGCTGAACATGGACCGCGTCCCTATTGACACGATCCACATTCGATGGTATGCACACTCGTAGTGCTCTATACATGGGGCGTGCCCCGCGGATCACACCTAAAGGGAGGAAAACAGGCCGCGTCACCCTGGACGCGGACTGTGCCCCTCAAATCGAAGATGACACCAACACGACCCTGAAATTTGACCTGGATCATGTTCTACTTGAACACGGGCACATGATCGGCGCAGCGTCCAGCAAACTCAAGTTGTGTCGCGCTCTCACGTGTGCCATGCTTTGACCAATGATGGAGAAGCACGGGAAATAGACCAAATCACTTCGATCTAGTCGCGCCAGACACATGACACGGGTTGTGTCTTCTATCGACGCAGGTTGTGTCCTAATGAGGGTTGATTGTGAAAGACGAACACCAAGAAAACAAGTCATGTCCACACAAGATGCGGGTTGTGTTCAGATAGTTACTGAACCTAAACCCCTATTGATTATGTTCCATTGAATTGATATGAGTTAATGATGGTTGTATGAGTCATAACCTAAAGTCTAATTAGGTTTCAATAGAACTTTGCATGTGATTGAACTTGCATGAATGGATATGTTGGCTCCCAACGATGGCAGAATTCTTCCGTGATCGTAGGATCTTATCCTGATGGATGGACTTATCCCTATTTGGTTCCTTTTGAGGACCTTTGTTTATGTGGATTTATTGAGTCATGGAGAAAAAGCCCCAAGGCCTAGCTAGCACTAAAGGCGTCGGGATCAAAGCCGATGATGTTCATGATGAAATAAGGCTCATTAGAGATTGTATTATTTAAATAATGAAATATAAGAGAATTAAGTTAAGAAGAAGTGGTCCAAGGTAAAGTGCCAAAGGGTCTTGAGCATATTAGACCCAAAAAATGAAACTATGGGCCTCATTTATTGTAAGAAAAAAGTAAGTTTAAGAAATTATAAAATTAATTATTATATTGTTGTCTTTATATAAGTTTTTTTCTAGTGTTTTTAATTCCTTTATATATTGAGTTTCATCTTTTATGGGAATATTATCTCTCTTATTTTTTATCTTGCAAGTAAAATAGATGATGACGATGCAACGATAACATGACGGTGTTTGTGATGAGATTGATTTGCATATGATATAGTTCTTAGTTATAGGTTAAGTATTAACTTTCGTAATGATATATTTATAATGTGATCAGTGGATCGGTCAAAGTCAAATTAAAAAAATAAGTTCGTAGTGAAGTCATGTCAAGAAAATAATTTCGTAGTATTTTTGGCAGGTTTTGAGGGACCACTATTAAATCTCGTACGGACTTGATTTTTCTGACTCCAAAACGAATATCTTTTCTTTTTTTTTTTTTGGTGGATGGATCTCGATATATTTACGTCTTAATTTATGTCAAAGATATAATTATTACTCGCAATGATTCCTCAGGCATATTTTCTCTTGTGCATGCCTTGAAGCATGAAATTGCTATTTGTAATATTTGTCTTGCCATGTTTTCGTCGTCATTGAACTTTATCCACATGATAATGATGTTGTTCATACTTAATTCAAACACTTTCTTCATGCATTACGTAAGGATCGCATGCAGGATGTGCATCTGATGCAAATTGTTTTATTGTATTTCATATTGACACTAAACACACAACACATCGACATGGATTATCGTTTGGCAGAAAAAAAATATATAGCTTCGTGTTGTTTTTCTCTCGTTCAAATATCAGTTTGCTAATATTTTTGTGAAGCCTTTTATCTTGACAACATTTTTGCAATACTTCAATTGTGAAACCCCGTTGTGCTTGAGGGGGACTAATAACCAAGGTGGATTTCACTAACATGCACTTCTCTAAGGTTGTCGAAATTCAATTTAGTTCTTAAATATATTGCTTTACGACCCTCAAGCTCCTGATGATCCCAATCTTCCTTCGTGTACTGACATGATTTTAATTCGAATTGTGTGATCTTGTACGATCTCATAATAATATAATTGTTTAAAAATCATAATGTTTGTATTTATAATAATAAATTTGAATGGTCTTAAATATATTTTTCATATTTTTCTATCATTTATCATTTTTATTTCTATATTTTAGCTCATGAATTCATCAAATTGTGACAAATTAAGAGTTGAGCACTTTATAAAATAATTATTTATTCAACTTTTAATATATAATTTTTATTAATAGCTAGGACTATAATTCTTGATTCGATATTAACGCACACTTATGATCTTATATAAGATATCTTGCACTGCTTGACAATCATTCGAGTTAAATGCATGTAATATATAAGAATGGCATAGATATCTTATGATCTTGGAAGCTGTTGTAACTAATGATATGACATGACAGAGCTTAAATAGAACAAATTTCTGTCTCTTTTCATTTAATCATCACGCTCTTCACCAACGACGGGCCTAGAGAAAATATTAATATATAAATACTTTCTACAAATAACAAAAATGATATTTAAAATAAATAAATAATAAATAAGATATCAATGAAATTCATAATTTAAGAGCTTACAAATGCTATATTATAGCACCGAAGAAAGTTCTAGAGAACAGAAATTACAAATGCTTTTCATGGCGTGTTCTAATTATGAAGAGCGCATCATGTCTTAATTGAACAATCTATGCACAATGAACAATGAACAAATCTATGCACAAGCTGATTCATTGAACTCAAATTTAAGTCCCTCTAAAACCTATTTGCGAGATCATCATAACTTACCTTAGGCCACTACAAAGCATGACACTTTCGATTGAAGGAGATCCTTGGAATGACGGAATCATGAAACCATGCTTACATGAAAGGTTATGGCTGACTATGCTCTAGCAAGATCCATTGCAACTAGTTTAAATACAGCTTTATTAGGAGTGTGGATAGTGCTTGTAGCTTTTGAAATACCCATCTCCACTTCTACCTTATTTGTACATCTATTCTTACATAATAAATACGAACGACTAGCTTTTCCCTAGTCCTTCTGTTACCCTTTAGAAACATGGAAGAAGGAATGAGTTCATCATGACTACATATTTATATTTTGTAAATGGACCATTCATCATGACTACATATTTAATTCTTACACATGGATCAAATTTACTCTGAAATAAAGGGGTGTGCTAAACAAATCTCGAGTATCAAATGGCATAGCAAAAATATAGTCCGAACAAAAGGCTACATAAGAAAAACCTCAACCCTAATGAAGATGATAAATAGAAGATGTCTAAAGAAAGAACATTAAAAATTTCGTTTCTAACCTGAAGTGCACATTGACATATATAGATTTTCAGCATGTGACATCATAATCTCACAAGCTATTACCTCCGGTATTTTACTGTTCTCTCATATTTCTTGATATTATGCTCGCTCCATATGAGAGAAATTCAATATTTTTTTCTTGCCACCCTTTCTTTTCCACTGAGCTACTGCTAAGCACCATTATCGTTTACCAGAATGAGACTACCTCAACTTCTCTATAACCAATCAACTTTACAAATCACTCTAGATTACATTCATTGCTCTTATCCAAACACCCCAACTCCAACTCCAACTCCAAATCATCATACTGTACATAAATATTCTATCATTCGGATGCAGAACTACATTTTTTTCCTCTGTTACTAATCTTCAAATATTCTATTACCATAAGCTGATCTGTGTTACCCAGACATATAATTCACAAATAGAAAGCAATTATCATAAGAAAATTAAACGACATAAATAATGAAAGATACTCCTAAAGAACAAATGAGAGCTTAAGCAGTACAAAATTCCATAGAACAATTAGTCCTCAACTTCACATCAACATACTACTAATATTTTTTTTCTTGGTGAGAATGAGCATACTACTAATATTAAGTGCAATAAACATCGGAATTCGATAAAGTAACAACCTGATAACATTTCTGAATATCTAGAAACACAAACAACAACAAGATAAGCCATTATTTTAGGCTATTTGTTAAAATTATTAAATTAGGCTATTTTTTAGAGTAAATTAGAGTATTTGGGAGGACAAAACTAAAACATAACCAACAATGAGTACAGTTGAAACAATTAACAGAAATAATAACATCAAGTACAAATGTTAACACAAGGAAGATGAAAATTGAACTTAACAGTATGCACAAAGGAAGCACTACATGTGAAAAGTTATTAAAAGAAATAACCATAAGTTCTCTTAATATGTAATGCAATTCAATTGATCCAACTTTTATTAAATAAGCCAGGAAGCTATTCAACATCTTATATTCTCACACATTATACAAGTAACAACCTGAATGATTGCCCGGGTCTAATAAGGACACCACCAAACTTTAATAATCATAAACATATCACATGCATAGATGAGCCATACAACCAGTTTCGAAGATGATTTATGCAACTATGCAGCTACCCACCAAGTCCAGATGATAGCAGTAAATCCCAAGAAGGAAGTAACAGGTCGATGGCAACTTTGAAGGAAACTGTATACAATGCTTAAGATGCCAACTAACCTCCTAGGAAGCATAATGTGACACCCTTGCCGCCATGTTTGTGACCTGAGCCTGCACCTGAGCAGCGTGAACCTTAGCTGCCATGGCACGGTGGAAGAACTGCTCCCTGGACATCGCCCTCACAGTCTTCAGGTACGACTCAAACGGTACCACGCCTTCCTGCACCGCATTGTCCAGCGAATAAATGGTATCCTCAACGGCAAGATCCGCAACCGTGCACTCCATCATCTGCCTGGATAAGTCATCCTTTGGCTGGAAGGCGTCGTCCACATCTACCGCGCCTGCCTTCGCTCGCTTCTCTTCGTTCTCCCTCAACCATCCCTCAAGCACGTCCGTGTTCATCAGGACAAGTAGCAGCTGCTGCTCAAGGCTCTCTTTCTCCTCAACCATCCCGCGGACGCCCTTAGCGAGATCCCTCTGGCGACGTCGCAGCTCGGCCTGTGTTGAGAAGAGGCTCTCCATCTCGGCCTCTTGAGTGCGACGGTGTGCGGCCACGTCGCCGTGGACGGTGTCGAGTATCTTGGCAATAACGTTGCGGCGGTAGACATCAGCGGGGTCTTCAGTGGGCCTCGAGGCGGCAGGAGGCGGATGGACCTGAGAGGACGGGGGGAATCGTCCGCTGCCACTATCGCCATACGTTTGCGGGTAGATCCTTCCGGAGGAGGAGGAGGAGGAGGTGGAGGCGGAAAGAGGAGGGGAATGGGAGGGATATTTTTTTTTTTTTTTTTGCTGCGACGGACGAGAAGGATGACCGTGTAGACGACAAGAGTTGGGCTGTGAACGCGTCGTGGCGCACTAAGAAGTTTGCTTATTGAAACCTTAATGGACTGGATCATTTTATTGGGCCCTTGTAATATAACTTCCTACGAAATATTATGACAAGTTTTGTTTTCACTGTCAATAGCTTACCCTTTTATTATTCGATATATTTTCAGAATTACGAACAAGTTGAGAAATATAGAGTATTAGAGGCTCATTCATCCTCTAACCTCTTTTCTTGGAGACCTTAAACCTTGGACCAACTCCTCTTTTTGTTAAAACATACTTATACACAAATAGTTTTTATGCTGAATTTGTATATAGCCTTATTCTACACCTCCAAATTCATCTAGTCCTGGGATTGCACTTTGGAATCTAATTTTCTCGGTAGTCAAGACAAATGATTTATAAAATGATCTAAGGATGAAATATGGAGCAAATAATAAATTAAAATTGAAATCGAGGACTTAGAAAATAAGTATTTTTATGCGAAGGACAACAAATATTTTTTGCAGAAATCAAATAAAATGGATAATGACTCTTACCACCAACCCCGACATAATCGATCGTTAGTCGTATGAAGGGGTTAATATAATCAAATCACTAATTCAAATTTAAATAGTAGAACGTTATAAAAACATGATAAGAAATAGGGTTAAGTCATGAATTTTCAAAAAAAAATGACATATGACTTTGACGTAAAATGGATATCGACAAAATTATCATAAATACAAAGTATGATATAACAATGATGTGAAACAAAATGAGATCATCTAGCGAGACAAATGCCCAAATTAGAACATATGTATGGGAGCAGAGTGGCTCATAATCAAACGTATGAGAGGAGGAAATAAGATCCTCATAAATCCACGAACGGGATGTAACATCATAATTCAAAAAAGTAAGTCTCTATGAATGAATAATAAATAACAAAGTTAGGAACTATACAAGAGTTGCATACTTATGTATATGCAAATAAGAAAATGATACTAGACTAAACTAACTTCATCCGACCTCACTCATGTAACTCCTACTTTGTATTCATCATATAGTGTAGAATCTAGATGGCACCAAGAGGGGGGAGGATGAATTGGTGTATAAAGTTTTTACACTCTTTTACTTAATGTAGATGAGTTATATCAGCGGAAGCTTGCACATGCAAATATAAACAAACAGAGATAAGAGAGTAGAGAGAACAAACAAGCACACAAACGCAAGGTTTGTTGACGAGGTTCGGCCGAACTCCTGGTCTATGTCCCCACTCCGGTCTTCTCACACTTGAGATCTCCGGAGATCATTAACTCCTTCTTCAAAGGGCGAAGGCTCCCAGACAAACTTCTCCTTTCTTGCACGAGGACAAGGAGACAACCTCTTACAAATCTCTCAAGAACTCTTGGTCCCTTCTATCGTGGATTCTTCACTCGAAT
>LTAE01005373.1:0-16967 GCA_001647135.1 Pontederia paniculata
GTGTTCTCTTTCCTCTGGCATGAATCTTCAAATCATGAGGAGATGAATAATATAATAACCTTGAGAGAGAAGATCAAGGCTTACCTAGAGAGAGAGGAAGAGAGAGAGGGTTGATGGAGAGAGACGGCCTGGGCAGAAAATAATGAGAGGTGGAGAGAAATAATGAGGGTTTAGGTCTTTATATAGGGGTTTGTGGTGAGAAAATTACTTAAATGCCCTTAGTCAAATTAGTCAAAATTGAATTCTAATCTAATTAGAATTTCTGGGCTTTACATTAGGAACATACGCATCGAAAGCGATTTGTCCAATCTGATGTCAATCTTGTTGAAGACATCTCCATGTCCGTGGCGTCTGCTAAACATTCTCGAAGATTGTTGGCTTTTCTTACATACTTCTCATCATTTTGTAGCTAGACATATCTATCGCGACACGACGTAGACCTTTCGGCTAATTTAGCGAGGTCTACTTCTTCGAATGTTTTTTGGCCGGAGAATCCACTCCAAGACTTCCTGAATTCTTTGTATAACTACACTTTAGGCTAACACCAAGAAACTTCATCGAAACATATAATCTCAAACTAACGAAAGGAAAGCATAATATTTTTGTTGAAAGCTTAAGCTGTGAAACTAGTTAAGCATGTGATTCGAGCGATACGAACTAATCGACGTGAAACTGTCATGTCAATCAAAAAAAATATTATCTCAAAAAAAATTAGAACACATCAAACCCTTGTACTCGCCAATTATTATTTTTATATAGTTGACATTAGCTTGCAGTACAATTATAATTTGCAATTTTTTTCAACAAACACTTTTTTTTTCTTGAGCACAAGCAGCATGATCTTAATTTAACATTTCCTTTTGATACAGAACAAGGCTGGATCAATGTTAACTTTACATTCTTTCAATCACTCAATGTTTTGAACATGTCGAGGCAACTCTCTCGCTCTAAACCCTTATTCCAAAACTTCTGATAGTACTCCTGATATGTGAAGCTTCTGTATAGAGAAGGGTGCTCCTCATCTACTAGTGCCTCTGCCGGCTTGATTACTGCATCAAATGATGGACAATAGAAAGTGGGGACAGATATCCTCTCTGAAACGTTGTTGACGACCACACGATGAAGAACGCTCTTGTACCTATCATTGCTCAGAACCTGCAACATATGTAATTACATTTGTTATAAATCTATGTGCTTATTGCCCGTATAATCCGCACAATGTGAAGGAAAAGGAAAGGTAGATGGCATTAACGTCTAAATGTGCCTCAATATAATAGTAATGGTGACAACTAAGCGGTAGCTGGGTGTTGCAACTACCCTGGCAAAACTTAATTCATATCATTAAAAATATTGTCCTTAGGTATTAAATCACATTTTTTTTTCTTTTGATGTGCATCCTGATATTCAGAAACAGCTAGAAACAGTAAATCCAATTGATTTTCTTAGGATTTATCGTGTTATCTTTCTCCAACAAATATGATTTTTGGGGTTCGATCAGTCGTATGACTTCTTCTTACCGAGATTCAAATCGCTTTGTTTATTTTTTCAATTGGGAGATTGTCCAGGAATTATCAGAGATGCATCTTACAATAACTTCGTTTCAACAAGTCATTTTTTTTTTCAGAAGCTGAACAAAGTTCATTAATTCAAGGGTGAAGCAGCCTTTGCTCCAAATGTAGCTATAGAGTTGGCTTAAAAAAAGACTGCAAGCCAACAACATGTATGATAAATTAATTACCTGAACTTGGTCGCCTATGTTGATGACCAATGCATCAGAAAGGGGGTTGATAGCTATCCACTTCCCATCCCTGAGGACTTGCAAGCCAGAGACGCCATCTTGGAGAAGAATGGTGATGGCATTGGGGTCCTTGTGGCCTGGCAGTCCATAAGTGAGCTCCGGCTGCGGGCACGGTGGGTAGTAGTTGATGGCCATCTGCTGTGACTGCTTGCCCAGTGCCTTCACCATGTGATCCCTCTCCAGGCCCAAGCTCTCTGAGATGGCTTCCAACAGCTTCAAAGCTAGATCCCTGGCATGCTTCGAGTACTCCCCTACCACATCCCTGTGCCAGAAAACAATTCAACATTTGCCACTCCTTTAAGGGTCCATTTGAAGTCTATGAACTTAATTAATTGGAATCAAGGCGAAGCTTACTTGAAGCTCTTGGGATTGGAAGGCCATTCATGCACGTAGTCTTGCAGAGGGTAGCAGTGAAGCCTCAAGAAGTCCCTCCAGCAACTGACCTTCTCGGTCTTCACGTTGAAACTGGCCGAGAGCCGCGTCGTCTTCATGGGGTCGTCGGAGTAGCTCTTCATCCTCTCCGACTCCGGCAAGTGGAAGAACTCCTTGGAGATGCGCAGCATGCCGTTGACGACGTCCTCAGGAATGCCGTGGTTTTTAACCTTAAAAGATGTCGCATAACATGATTATTGCATCATTATATTAATATATTTACTCCAATATAATCATAACATAAAGTTAAAGATTAAAATATATTCCACTCGGGAGCCTCACTTACTATATCTAGATGTGTGATACAGATTAATCGGATATTAATAACCTAAAAAAACTAAAATATACATACAATATTTTTTTAGTGCATATATACTACTCTTTTCTTGCAGGTTTTTCAATATCAATCTTAGAAGTACATTATTGTAATGGACATCTTGTTAGGATATTAGAGTTCATTCTTTTAGACTTTTTTTTTAAATTTTCGTGAGAGTTTATTCGTTTCATTTTCTTTCCAAAAATCGAATTAATAAAACTGTTATTATTGAAAAAAAAACTCTTACATATCTATTACCTGAAAAAAACCGTCATTTTGGCATGCTAGTCCAATGGCATTTACTACTTCCGGACGTCGGTTTCCGGCCAATTCCTTGAGGTCGATGATGGGAACCGCGTCGTACTTGGACGAGCGTACGTAGGAGAGATCAGGCCGGTCGCAGATCGGCCGGACGTATTCAGAAGGCACGATCTTGCAGCGTGATGCAATGTCGCTCACAAGTAAATTTGCAACACCTGATGAGGCCATATAATTTAATTGTGTTATGTAACCAGAACTCTTAAAAGGACTAATTGCTTGCTGCACTCAGATTGCATGTATGGATGCATTCTTGCCTCCTGTGTATTTATAGTGATGGCCAGTATCGCAACGAGAAGAAGAAGAGGAGGAGGAGGTCATGCATGACAACAGAAAAGGCACATTGTTCCAAAACGACGTGTCATTATCACATGATCATATTAGGCGAGTACATGGAAAATTTGTAAAGCATTTCTTTTTTGTAGTAGACGAAGACAAATTCCATGACCATTAGCTTCGCCTAGTCTATCACGGAAAGATGATTTGCAGGAATCAAAACTAACCTGCACTCCATGCATAAAACTAATTTGGTTTAACAATCAAGTGTTGAAGTCATATTATTTTCTTTCCACTTAATTTAACAGGACTTAAGAGGTGTCTTCTCGATTGGCAACGATGAAAAAAAAAGTATAACTTAGGACTAGTTATATATATCTAAACGTGCAAGTCTTAAATTTGAGTCTTTTGAATTTTGTTGACATTGAGATGATAATAAATTAGTAATATGTCTTTCGTTTTGGAACGTGCAAGTGGTAGAATAAAAAGAGCATAAATTAAAGACAGAATTATGTAATTTGCTTGTCCTTATAACCATCCGTGTGGATCTCGATCTTTTCCTTGCATCATGTGATGAGCATTTGTGATGACGCGAGAATTGCAGCACAGAGATGACCTAAGCTTGATGACGTCATACGCTTAATCTAGTAGGGACAAATTCTAAAACGATCTCCTTGGAGAAAAAGCGGCCAAACGCATTTGACGGTCGGCAATCGGTCAATTATATTTATTAATTATATCTCTTTTAAAAATAACGTTGGCACTCATAATTAACTACTAAAAAAGTGATTGTGTTCAGACGAAAATTGAATGAATCGTGATAAAATATTTCAAATAAAAAAATTCAGAATTATTAATTTTTAATCACCCAAAAATAAATGAGAATAAAAAAATATATGAAATAATTTTCAGTTCACACGTTCGATCTTTAATTTATAATTAAGATTAAAATATAATTTAAATAACATCGGATCATCTTATAATCGGTTATTACATATATCTTAATTTTAATCGCAAATTTAAAATCATAAGCGTAAAATCTAGTTCACACATCTAGCCAATCCTTGGACTTTAAAAGGAATCGGTGGTACTAGGTAGGCACCTTAAAAAAATATTTATTCGACAGGTTTCAAAGGAAAAATAATTGAGCTAGATTTGAATATTGAAGATATTAGATGATAGCTAAAGATGTCTAGCAGTCTAGGAACCGAATTAGATCCTGCCTTATCTGATACTCGAAGTCAATTTAATTGGACTAAATTTAGAATAAATCAATAATCGTTTAATTTAAATCGTCGATTACTTTTTTTTAGTATCAAGTTTTTCTAAACATTAAATAAATCCAACGATATAAAATATTTGATTTTAGTTATCTTTTCATTTTTAAAGAATTTAAAATTTTAAGCTAAAGTAAATCAATTCCATTAAATAAAAAAATGATTGGGTTATCTTCATCGGATTTGAAAAGTTTAAATTCAAATTTTGATCGAATTATTTCAAATTCAATCCAAGAATCCAAATCGAACTGTCTAAATTTAACTAGTTTGAATTGTCAAATTATGAGTTCGTGAAAAACTCGTCTTCTTTTTTTGATGATGGTGATCACCTAAAAATAAGCTTGAATTATATTAATTGAAATATAAAAATAAAAGCAAATACATACAAAGAACCCGTGTTAGCAAAATAATACTGCATGATAAAGTGATAAAAAAAAGCAAAAAGGGAGATGTGCACGTCTTATTCGAGAAAGATCCATTTTTGGATGAATCATATGATATTATCGCAAAAAAAATGACACGTACGCATGATATGTAATTTAAGTTGATGTCATTTGGTATGTCGTCATGATTACATGTCAAAGGTGACGAGAATATTCGCAATAATGTCGCAATTTCTTAATTATATTTAGTTTCATATTTAAATATTTAGACCAAGATTCCTAGTTGCAGTTGTAATTTTTTTTCTTAAACTTAATTCCTCCATTTAATTTTATAATTAAATAGTTAGATAAAAGTTATGCGCGTAAATTTTCTTTATAATTATCGGCGTCCATTTAATTTCATAATAAATTTTCGTATGTGCCAAACTTAAATGAAATTATACAAATTATGGGGCAACATCAAGCAAAGAGACGTAACTAATTAATCTTCAACTGAACGAGAATGGATTGGAACGCCATCATTCATACAGCGTCGACGACAAACAATGAAATTTGAAATATACAATTGACGTTATACATGTGAACGTTGACATTTGAACTCGTTTTAGCGGCCTAAGATTAATTATTATTTTTTGATAGATTTAATGAAGTGCCAAGAAGCATCATATTATCTATATTTTTAATCATTAAATATTAAATTCTTTTTCAATTTTTTTCTCTTCTAAATTTATCCATCATAAATTTAATATTCTATGATTAATAAAATAGTGCTCCATACTTAAGTAAAAAATATCTTTATTTTTTTATAATTTTCTTATTTTAAATACTCATTTTTAAATTGTATATTTTAGAGATGTCGAGTATATGAAATGTAATTTAAGGTTTAGTTCATGAGAATCTATTTAATCTGATTTATATATTTATTTTTTAGGTATCCTTTGAGACATCCAATATTCATTACTATTAGCATTATAAAAAATATAGCATTTTTGTGACAGACTTTTCAATCGCAAATGAGTATTTGTGATGAAATTTGCGTCTAATTTCCGACATTAAAAAAATGTTTGAATGATTTTTTCATTATATTTCTATTTTTTTCCTTTTTAGATTTTAAACTAGGTATTTTTTCCCTGAAAAGCAAAAAATGTTTGGCGAGGACTAATTTGTTTTGGACAGCCATCCCAAAATTCACTCTATTCTTCATTACTTTTTCACGACAATTTTTCGTAATATGATCCTCAATCTCTCTCATTATCAATATCTCAAACTAATTTGACACATTTGAAGAATCTTCTCATAATTAAATTCTTGATTTATTCACAATGTTCTCTCTTGTTTTAATATTGCTCAATAATTTATTCTTTATTCTTTTTCAGTTCATTGTAGAATTGCATCATGCAATTAATAATATGAAATAAAAGTTTTATCACTTTTTTACATTTATCATATATATATATATATGTATATATATATATATGTATATATATATATATATATATATATATGATAATTTTTACCTCTCTACTCTCCTACCCCAGTGTCATATCTCATTTGGTGCGAACATAACATATATGATAATAATGTAGCCTTTTGCAAGGAATAAGTGTCTATTCCTTTTGCTGAACCTTTTAACTATATAAGTTTTAAAATGAGTTGCTTTTATCAAATAAATTGAATTATTATACCCTAAGGTTAATAGTACTCGTATTAAATTTTTTTTTTGGCTGATAAATGAATTGACCTATTGTGCATTGCAGATTGTGCTGCAGCAATGTTTCCCAATCAAATTTAACAAGAGGCTCTCTATTGTGTCATGTGATGAGCTCTTGTCATGACCCAAGTGTTCACAGCAAATGCCTGACCTAAGATTTAGTGAGGTCGCATGGTCAATTATTTCTTTTTAGACAGTTGGCGGTGCAATTATAAATACATTTTTTCCCACCAAACACTTTTTTTTTACAACACAAGCATTAGGATCTTAATTTAATATTGGATGTGCCTAATAATTCTCTTAATATTCGTATCACTAAATTATCCTAAAAAATTAAATAAATTATAAAAAAAAGGAGAATTTTTAGGAGATTATATCTGTGTTAACTTTACATTCTTTGAATCACTAGAAGTTTTGCCCCATTTCATTTTTTTTTCTTTTCATGTTTTCTTTCCGTTTATGGCAGGTATTACAATATTATCACACGCTAACTGACGGAAGAAATACATAACATTTTGTTGGGAATATCATCCACTCACGATAGTCTAATATGCGACACAAAACTCAAGAAACATGGCACCCAAAAAAATATCATCTCAAACCAATATGAACACATCAAAAGCTTGTACTCGCCAATTAATTCTTTTTATACAGTTGACATAAGCTAGCAGTACAATTATAATTTATATTTTTTTCCCAACAAACACCTTTTTTTTGGACAACACAAGCTGTAGGATCTCAACCTAATAATCCTCCTAATACTCACATCACCAAATTATTCTAAAAAAGTTAAATAAATTACAAGATATATAGGAGGATTTTCAGGAGGTTGGATCTATGTTAACTTTACATTCTTTCAATCACTCGATGCTCTGAACATGTCGAGGCAACTTTCTCGCTCTAAGCCCCTGTTCCAAAACTTCTGATAGTACTCCTGATATGTGAAGCTTCTGTACAGAGAAGGGTGCTCCTCATCTACCAGTGCCTCTGCCGGTTTGATTACTGCATCAAATGATGGACAATAGAAAGTGGGGACAGATATCCTCTCTGAAACGTTGTTGACGACAACGCGATGAAGAACACTTTTGTACCTATCATTGCTCAAAACCTGCAACATATGTAATTACATTTATTATAAACCTATATGCTTATTGCACGTATAATCTGCACAATGTGAAGTAAAAGGAAAGGTAGATGAAATTAACGCCTAAATGTGCCTCAATATAATAGTAATGGTGACAACCGAGCAGCAGCTGGCTGTTGCAACTACCCTTGCAAAACTTAATTCAGATCATTAAAAAGATTGTCCATAGGTGTTAAATCACTTTTTTTTTCCTTTTGACGTGCATCTTGATATTCAGAAACAGAAACAGTAAATCCAATTGATTTTCTTAATTAGGATTTGTAGTGTTATCTTTCTCCGACAAATATGATTTTCAGAATTTGATCAGTCGTATGAGTTTTCTTATCGAGATTCAAATCTTTCTGTTAAAAATATAAATATAAATATATTTTTTTATTGACTTAAGTTTTTAAAATTGTTGGTAGTATAAATTTAACAGAGATTTTGAGTTCAAACATCATGTTTCTCATATTAAAAAAAATATTTTTTTCTCTTAGTTGTCTACATTTTGGGTTTGGATTAGACTAAAATTATTAACGAGTGAGTGTTAAGAATATAAATTATTTTTTTTAGAATGATAGGATTGTTGATAGGACATATCTTTGTCTATTTTTTCAGTTGGGAGATTGTCTAGTAATTATCGGAGATGCAACTTACACTTACTCTGTTTCAACAAGTCATTTTTTTTTCAGAAGCTTAACAAAGTTCATCAATTCTAGGGCGAAGCAGCCTTTGCTCCAAATGTAGCTACAGAGTTGGCTTAGAAAAAGACGGCAAACCTACAACATGGATAATATATTAATTACCTGAAGTTGGTCGCCTATGTTGATGACCAATGCATCAGAAAGGGGGTTGATAGCTATCCACTTCCCATCCCTGAGGACTTGCAAGCCAGAGACGCCATCTTGGAGAAGAATGGTGATGGCATTGGGGTCCTTGTGGCCTGGCAGTCCATAAGTGAGCTCCGGCTGCGGGCACGGTGGGTAGTAGTTGATGGCCATCTGCTGTGACTGCTTGCCCAGTGCCTTCACCATGTGATCCCTCTCCAGGCCCAAGCTCTCTGAGATGGCTTCCAACAGTTTCAGAGTCAGATCCCTGGCATGCTTCGAGTACTCCCCTACCACATCCCTGTGCCAAAAAACAATTCAACATTTGTCACTCATTCAAGGGCCCATTTGGAGTCTGTATATGAACTTAATTAATTGGAATCAATGTGAAACTTACTTGAAGCTCTTGGGATTGGAAGGCCATTCATGCACGTAGTCTTGCAGAGGGTAGCAGTGAAGCCTCAAGAAGTCCCTCCAGCAACTGACCTTCTCGGTCTTCACGTTGAAACTGGCCGAGAGCCGCGTCGTCTTCATGGGGTCGTCGGAGTAGCTCTTCATCCTCTCCGACTCCGGCAAGTGGAAGAACTCCTTGGAGATGCGCAACATGCCCTTGACGATGTCCTCAGGAATGCCGTGGTTTTTAACCTTCAAATTAAATGATGCCGCATAACAGTATTATTGCATCATTATATCAATATAATCATAACTCAGAGTTAAAGACTAAAATATTCTGACAATGCTCCGAACGGGTATCCAAAGTACATTACTGTAATGGACATCTTGTTTGTACTTTAGAGTTCATTTTTGACTTGTTTTATTTTATTTTCATGATAATTTATTCGTTTCATTTTTCTTCTTTCCAAAAATGAATTAATATATCAATAAAACGGACTCTTTTATGTATCTATTACCTGAAAAAAACCATCATTTTGGCAGGCTAGCCCAATGGCATTTACTACTTCCGGACGTCGGTGTCCGGCTAATTCCTTGAGGTCGATGACGGGAGCAGCGTCGTACTTGGACGGGCGTAGTACGCAGGAGAGATCAGGCCTGTCGCAGATCGGCCGGACGTATTGAGAAGGGACGATCTTGCAGCGTGATGCAATGTCGCTCACAAGTAAATTAGCAACATCTGATGAGGCCATATAAACTAATTATGTTATATAACCACAACTCTTAAAAGGCCTATTTGCTTGCTGCACTCAGAACTGCATGTATGAATGCATTCGTGCATCATCTGTATTTATAGTATCGCAATGAAAAAAAAAAAAAAGAAGAGGTCATGCATGACACAAAAAACACACTGTTCCAAAACGACGTGTCAAATTTGTAGAGCATTTCTTTTTGTTGTAGATTAAGACAATTCCATGGCCAGTAGCGTCGCCTAGTCTATCATGGAAAGATGATTTGACCTGCACCCCATGCCTAAAACTAATTTGGTGTAGCGATCAATTGTTGAAGTCATATTATTTTCTTTCAACTTAATTGAACAGGATTTAAGAGGCGTCTTCTCTATTGGCAACGATTGAAAAAGAATTGTGTAACTTGGTATTAAAATTAATCTACACCAATGAGACTCAGTTTAAATAATTACTCACCATGTGATCCGCTTTGAGGTAGCAGTGGTAACAAAAAAAAAACATAAATTAACCTCTGGTAAAAAGACAAATCATTATCGTGCACATGTTCTTTGTTTCCAAAGGCAGAATTATGTATTTGGCTTGTCCTTATATAACCATCTTTGAAGACATCTTTCCCTCGCGTCATGTGATGATAATTTGTCATGACACACGGAGATGACCTAAGCTTGATGACGTCATGCTTTTACCGTGTAGGGACAAATTCTAAAACAAGATCTCAACGGGAAAAAAAGCGGCCGCACGCATTTTTGACGGTCGACAATGGGTCAATTATATGTACTTCTTTTTTAGTTGGCACTCATCACTTTAAATATAACACACAAAAAACTAACGATATTTTTATATGTAAAATAATTTGATTATTTTTTATTTATATAAAAAAAGTATTCACGTACTGTATATTTTTTTTCATAATTAATTATTAAAAAGTGATTGTTTTGATACGAAAATTGAACGAATCATGATAAAATATTTGGTAAATCAAATTCAAAATTATTAAGTTTCCATCACCCAAAAATTAAATTTATCATCCAAGCCCATTGTAGGAATTGGGTATGTTTAGTTCAATAATTATTAAGGGAAAATTAAGAAAAAAAAATGAAATCTTGTTTGGGAAAAATTGGAGGTGAAAGAAATTAGAATATTTTGAAGGTGAAAGAATTAATTTGTTTGGATGACATGACTAAATGAAAAAAAAAATAATTTTTGTTGAATGAATATATTTTAATATTATGTTTATATATTTAACTGCTTATGATTAAAATTTAAAATATATTTTAATTTTTGTTCTTCTTTTTTATATCTTAATTCAGAGTTTAAAGATAAATATATTTTTAAAGGAGAACCAAGATAGATTGAGAAGATATTCTACTTCGTTGAAAATATAATCAAATGAAATTAAAATACTAACTTTCTTTTTATTTTTCTCCTTTATTCTGCTTTCACTCCCCAACCAACACAAAGCCTAAAAAGAATCGGATGTAATAGATAGACACCTTAAAAAAAAGAATACATCTATTCGACAGGTTTTAAAGAAAAAATAACTGTGCTAAATTCGAATATTGGAGATATTATATGGTAGCTAAAGATGTTTAGGGATCGAATTAGATCCTACCTTATCAATTGGACTAACTTTAGTTAGTTACTCGAATTTAGAACAAATATATCATCATTTAACTTGAAATCATCGATTATTTTTTTTCCTTTTTTATTATCAAAATTTTCTAAACATTAAATAGATCCAACGGTATATGATATTTGATTTTAATTATCTTTTCATTTTGAAGAATTTTAAATTTTTAGCTAAACTAAATCAATTCCATTAAAATAAAAAAAATGATTGAGTCATCTTCATCGGATTTGTAAATTCAAACTTTGATCAGATTAATTCAAATTCGATCCAAGAATTCAAATAACTGTCTAAATTTTCATTAGTTTAAATTGTCAGACTATGAGGTGGTGAACAACTTGTCTTCCTTTTTCGATGATGGTAGCCCAAGAATTATATTAATCGAAATATAAAAATAAAAGCAAATAGATACAAAGAACCCGTGTTAGCCAAAGACACTGCATGATAGAGAAAAAAAACAAAGCAAAAGGTAGATGTGCACGTCTTGTTCAAGAAAGGTCCAATTTTGGCTGGATCCTATGATATTATCGCAAGAAAATGGCACGTACGCATGATATGTAATTTATATATGTTGATGTCATTGGGATGTCGTCATCATTACATGTAAATGGTGACGAGAATATTCGCAATAATGTCCCAATTCTTAATTATAAATCAATCTTTTATGATCAATTTAGTTTCATATTTGAATATTTAGACCAAGATTCCTAGTTACAAGTTGTAATCTTTTTTCTTAAACTTGATTCCTCCGCTTAATTTTATAATTAAATATTTAGATAAAGATCACGCGCGTAAAGTTTCTTTATAATTATCGGCGTCCATTTAATTTCATAATAATAAATTTCCAAATGTGCCAAACTACATGAGGTTATACAAATTGTGGACCACTTCAAGCGAAGAGGCATAATCAATTAACCTTCAACTAAAAGATAATGGATTTGAAGTTGAACGCCACCATTCATACAGCGTCGGGGACAAACAATGAAATTTGAAATTACAATTAACATTATACATGTGAATGTTGACATTTGAACTGTTTTTAGCAGCCTAAGATTACTATTTTCTACTGTGATGGTTATCTTATTTTAAATGTTAATTTTAAAATTGTATATTTAAGAGGTGTGGTATATAATATAAGATTTAGTTCTTGATAATCGATTCAATCCGATTTATACATGTAATATATCCTTTTGAGACCTCTAATATTCACCATAAAAAATAGTATTTTTGTTATAAGACTTTTTAATCGCAAACGAGGATTTGCGACGAAATTTACGTTCAATTTCTAACGTCAGAGAAAACGCTCAACGTGAAAATTTTTATCTCAATTTGAAATGAATTCAAAATATGATTATTTCAATTTATATATTTTTATATGTCGGAGGAGTAAGAATGTGTTTATTTCAAGTTGATTTTTTCATTACATTTCTATTTTGTTTTCCTTTTTAGATTTTAAACTAGTTCTTTAGTTTTTCGAAAAGCAAAAATGCTGGGCGATGACTAATTTGCTTTAGACAGCCATACCAAAATTTACTTTATTCTTCTTTACTTTTTCACAACAATGTCTCGTAATACGATCCTCAATCTCTCTGATTATCAGCATCTCAAAACTAATTGACACGTTTGAAGAATATTCACATAATTAAATTCATGATTTACTCACAATATTTGCTAAGAGATGGACTTTCGTGCGTGCTTGTGTCGTGCTCGTACTGGTCAACTTGTGTTTGACCGTGCTCGTACTGGTCAACTTGTGTTTGACCGTGCTCGTGATCATGTTCGTATCGTGCTGCTACCAAAAACACTTCTTCATTGACACGATTGACCCAACACGATTTTGATCGTGTCGGGCGAATCATCATTTTTTTATTTACTTTTTAATATTAATATCTTAATCATATTTAAAATTTAATCTATTAATATATAAGAGTAAATCATAAATATATACATAATTAAGTATATAAGTTATTAAATCTGTAATCTATATAAGAGTAAAACTACAAATTTATTAGCGTATAATATTATACTTTATAACTTGTCCTTTTTAGTTTTCATATAAAATATTAATAAGTTATAAATATAACATATAGTCATTATAGTATATTTTTTAATAACTTATTACTTATGTTTATAGTGTTATAATTTATAATTATATAGTTATCACATGATTATATACTAATATTATAATCATATATTATTATATTATATTAATTTAGTACATAATTATTATTATATATAATAATATATAACATATGCCAGTGGAGGTACGTCCACGGATGACTTTGACACTTTAATTTTTATTTTTTATAAAAAAGTTGTATGGTCTTTGAATATATATATATATAATATATTTGGACGGCCCCAATGTGATTTGCTAAGACTATATATATATATATTAGTAATTGCAGTCAATAAATAAAATAAATGTTAAGAATATAACACAAGTGTCTCATAACTTTACTGATTAAGTGATTTGTATTAGAATGTTGAAGTCTTGGGTTCAAATTCTATTCCCTTCTAATTTTTTTTATATCTTGCTTCTTATATGCACGTCATGGGGTGGTGTTGAACCATGCATCCAAGTGGACCAGGTCGCGAATTACGTACAAAATGAAAAATGGGCTTCATCGTGTCATCTTGGATGGGCCCGGGCCATCGGGCTCAAATTTTGAATGGACTGGTACGACAGGGGATGACCTGGATACAACACCCGTGTGGCTACTGACACTTGAAAAAGTAGCTTTCAAGGTCTCGTCGCTTTGGTGAATCACTTGTGTGCCCGTACCGGACCGGCCGACACGAGGTCCATCTCTATGTTTGCTCTTTGTTTTAATATTGCTTAATAATTTGTTCTTTATTTAAATTTTTCGGTCCACTTGGAATTGCGTCATGCAATTAATAATATAAAATAAAAGTTTTATCATTTTTTTTACATAAGTCATAAACATATGTTTTATATAATTTTTATCTCTCTACTCTCTTACCCTAATGTCATATTTCATTTGGTGAGCCCTTTGCAAGGAATAAGAGTGTCTATTCGTTTGCTCAACCTTTTTAAGTAAGTAACTTTTAAAATGAGTTACTTTTATAAAATAATTTGTAAAGTACATATACCCTACGATTAAACATATTTGTATTAAATCGAAAGTTGGGATTCCTCAATTAAGGAGGTCTTAAATTCGAGTCTTTCAAATATAAAAGAATATGTTAAAATTTCACTCATCATAGTCAAGTGTTCGATCGATGCGGCACAAATTAGTCAGATACTAATAATCTCAGATACTATGAGACAATAAAAAAATATTTATATTAAATTATTTCTTTGGCATATAATTAAATGTATTGACCTATTGGCCATTGTAGATTGTGCTGCAGCAATGTTTCCCATCTAACTTAACAAGAAGCTCTCCATTGTGTCATGTGATGAGCTTTTGTCATGACGCAAGTGTTGACAGCAAAGGCCTGACCTAAGCGCTCAACAAGTAATTTATGTTCAATGAGCACATCATCGCCTCCTCCCTCAACTGAAGAAGAAGATCAACTCTCGCGAAGCACCAAGCGAGCTAGAGGAAAGATCTCGCCATCCCCTCTGCCCTCTCCCAGCTCCTCCCCATGACGTCCACTAGTAGAGGATTTGCAGAAGTCCTCCAAGAGAGTGATGGGTCACTGATCCTCGCCAGAGACGAAAGCTTGGCTGACCTTATGTCAGTGGTGGACAACAACAACAAGAAATGCCTTCGTATCCACATCTCAGACCTAGAGCTGATGTGAGTATCAAAAGATTGGGTTGGGGCTCTCATTGTTAAGTTGGTAGGCAGGTTAATCAACCCAACCTCTCTCCATGAGCGGCTCCATAAAATCTGGGGTTGGAAAGGTGACATCTCCGTTACATATCTTGCAAACAATTTCTATATCATTAAATTCCCTGCAGGGGAAGATAGGGATTGGGCATTGACAAGTGGACCATGGAAAATTCTTGGACATTTCTTGTCGGTGAGGGAATGGACAACGAACTTCCATCATTGGGAGGCTAAAATCAGCAAGCTTGTGGTATGGGCGCGCATCATGGACCTTCCCTCAGAATTCCACCATAGGCTTGTTCTCCGACGTCTTGGCTGGGGATTAGGCAAGCTCCTCAAAATTGATCAGTATTCCCTCCGAGATGCCAAGGGCAAGCTACTAAGAACACGAGGTAACTTCACGAGGATATGCGTCGAAATGGACATGGAAGCTCCGATCATGCCGCAGGTGGAAATCCAGAATCGCACATACAAGATTGAATACGAGGGGCTGGGGCTCCTTTGTTTTTGCTGTGGTAGGATGGATCATCGGTGTGAACTTTTCCCGGAGCGGCCCAACCTTAGCAATGGTGGAGGAACATCCGTTGGTGGTGGCCAAGCGCACACAAAACCCTAGGCAGCTGTCGACGGAGCTGACAGTGATCACGTGACAAGTCACCAGCCCGTCTATGCACCTGCTCCAACGAAACCATCCCCAAACGCGAATACCGAGGTGTACGGCCCTTGGCTCTGAGTAAAACATAGAAGACGCAAAACAACACTCATTAACAGACAGAACGTCTCCTCAGACTCTCTGGAAGCCTTGGAAAACTCAACAAAAGCAAGCAAAAGACCCGGTACTAAGAACACCCCCCAAAGCAAGCAAATCGACAAGAATAGTACCTCATACTCGGGTGAAAGGCAGGAGCACTCCAACATATGCCTTCCCATCAAAAGGGCTGTAGATTGCAGGGCTCGAGATGCACAGTCTCGCCAACCAGTAACCACCACTCTCCCCCCAGGAAATGAAAATGACAAAACAACAAAGTATGTGTCACATGCGAACTTGCAGCATGACCCGCCTAGGAAGCTAAAGCAATCACGTAGATCACACGTGGAAGAAACAGTGCGTGCCAACTCTGGACAAGGGAACACCAAATGCATTCTAGAGGACCCCATGCAAATCCTCTCGAGCGGTATCCCTGACCCAATTACGGAAGGATGCGATGTCACCTTTGAAGATGCGTGGGAGGATCCCCCACGAACTTGTACCCACTCAAACGACGAGGAACATCTGGCTAACATGCGGGTACCCCCCAAAGGCATGCTGGAGAATCCAGCTCAAGGTTTTGCTGACTTTGGTCGGTAAGGGCATTCCCATCTTTCCAAAATATATTTATTTAATGCTTATGGAATTGCAGGGTTGCAGGTAGCCCAAGATTTAAAAGAGTACTATCTAACTACATTAGCGAACATAACCCAGATATCGTCGCCATAATGGAACCACAAATAAGTGGGTGCAAAGCAAATGATGTTATCAACCATTTTCGAAGTTTTGACTCAGCAAAAACTGACACACAGGGATTCTCTGGTGGCATATGGCATCTGTGGCGTCCGGAACGCTTGACCATCTCTCAGTCCCATACTCTCACTCAGTGCATCCATTGTAAAGTCGAGTGGGGCATCTCGCAGTCTTCTTGGCTAACAATCATCTACGGCAAGCCAAATGATCACATTAGAAGGACCTTGTGGCAAGATCTAGAATCCGTGGGCACAAGCGAGCCATGGATTGTTGCAGGGGACTTTAATGGCATCTTGTTTGCGGAGGAAAAATGTGGAGGAGCCCCATACAATTGTGCGTCAAGTATGACTTTCCGAGAGGCCCTGGATGCATGTGGCCTCATTGATATTGGATGCAGCGGACCCAAATTCACGTGGCGGGGGGGGGGGGGGGGGAA
>LTAE01005374.1:9784-28711 GCA_001647135.1 Pontederia paniculata
TTAGGGTTAGGAGAGAAAAGTCTACACTAAAATTAAAACTTAATTAGAAGAATGCAAATGCAACATGCAACTAGGCAGAAATATGTATAAGAAATGTTCTAGGGTTTCGAATCCAACTAGGGTAATCATGCAAAGGTTAGTGATATAACATGCAATAGATTCTTGTTTTACCCCATAATTCATGCATTCCTCTTTCAAGGCAACACAATTCTAACTAAGGTTAAGGGATAACACTTCCGTGCACCCACACTAACAATAGTTGCATTATATTCATGAGTTTGTAGAAGCAACACAAGATGATTCTATTTCTAGACATCACATTTTGTATCTTATTAGGCAAAGCTACTTGTTGAACAAGATGACTTTCATCACCTAACAACCTAGGATAACTTAGATGAGTTAGCTACTTCCATAAAAGTTTAGCATCACATTCATCATATAAAAGATTCACAAGCATGCGTAATCACCATTCCAAAGCACTTAAACTCTAAACATCATTTGTCCCTAAAACAAGAGGGATCTGGTTATGCATGACAAGAGAGAGGAGAGGGGAAGAAATAGAAGATGAAAATGCCATTAAACTACAAATCCAAGGTTCATACACTAACATCAGACATAAACAAGGTTTACAACACTACAAATTTAACATACCTCGATATATATATATATATATATATACTAGTAGCAAATAAGATTTATTTTATTGGATAAAAAAATAGTTTTTAATGTTAAAACCGTGAAAATCACTTGAGCTCATAGTTATTTTAATTGCAATCATTAAATTTCCATTAAATGATAATTTGGGGGCGCTACTTATTAACATTTTTCTTAAATCCTAAACAATATACATATACATAAGATTTATATTAGACTTAATAATTTAAGAGTATCTATCTTGCCTTACCATACGCATGCAAATAGATTTTTCACAATATATAGTATGACAAAAGGCAGCTTGCTAATTCACGACAAAGAACTGGAGAACCATACATCAGCCTGGCCATCAAATGGCAACTTGTTATTAGTCGTGTACGAGCCCGTCCACATGCTGAAATAAAAATAAACTAATGATAGCATGCCGATATTGAAGATCCTACTGTCCACCAAAACTAGTAAATGTTTCAATAGCAAACATTGATATTTTTTTTTTCTTGGAGAGCACCACCAACTCCGTCAAACTTTGGCGACTACGTTGCAAAGAACAAGGAACAGCTTCCTAAGCGTCTATAAATTACACTAGTCAAGTAGCGTCCTCTGCAGCCACCAACAAAGTGCCTCGCTAAGTGATTGACTAAGCAGTGTACGGTATCACTATACACTGCCATGGCCTCATCTACCTCGACCCTCTTCTGCCTTCTCTTCTTCGTGGCTACCGCTGCAACACTGGCCGCCGCAGATGTGCCCCCCACGTACATCCACCTCTACACCTCCAACGTCACTGTCTACCCCGTCGCCAGCCTCAACAAGAGCTCTACCAGCACCTTCGGCGCCATATACGTCTACGACACCCCCATGACCGAGGGCCCCGAGCCGAGTTCAAAGGTCCTCGGTAGGGGGCAGGGAACGGCCGTCGGTGTGTCCCTCACTGACTCCTCGTTGCTCACCAGCATAAACATGGTGTTCACTGAAGGGAAGTATAACGGGAGCTCCCTGGCCATGTATGGTGAGGTATTTGGTGACGGCACCGGTGACCGCCCCATAGTCGGTGGCAGCGGGCTCTTCCGCATGGCGCGCGGTTATGCCCTTAGCAAGATAACGCAGATGAGCCCCTACATCGTAGTGGAGTTCGATATCTACGTGTGGACTTACTACTAATACTCAGACATCAAACAACTTAATTATTACATGTACGAGTGCTGCAGACATACTGCATATTTAATAAAGAATACGTGTTTGTTGTTAATTATAAAGTTGAATAAATCGCCAAAAAGCACACATGGTTTGGGGGTTCATTTTGTGTACTTAGCATTTTTGTCGGTGTACTTAATTAATATATACCCAGTTCACTTGCGCCTGGGCATACCAATATCAGGAATACGAGAATTGCTGTCCTGATAATTGGTTCCTGCTGAGTTAGAAAAAAAACTTCGAAAGAAGTTAAACTTTGTCTATAGAAAGAAAAAAAAAAAACACAGGACAGTTTAAGATTTGTCTAAACACGGTAGGCTATGATGATACCCAAAAAAAATATTAGTGTTTGAGAGAGACTACATGAGTTGCATCATTATTTTAAAATTTGAGTTGACTACTCAAGAATATAAATTATTTGAAAATTATCGGCTAAAGCTCCCAAAAAAACATGAGAATATTTAAGTTCATTAAAGGCTGTTTAGCCCAACGAGCCCACTCCAAAATGACTATGTTTTGCTATCTCCTCTTTCTCTCATTGTTGAAGCTCATTCAAAGAAGGTTGGGGGAATGCAAGAGGGACTAGAACAAGGAGATGACGAAGATGGAGGAGAATAACTAAGACGGCATGGAAATTGAAGAAGAAGAAAGAATCAAAAGAAGGGAGGAAGCTAAAAGTTAAAATTAAAGAGAATTCAGTTCTAAACTTAAGATGTGTAATAGGTGAATTCATCACAATTGATTTGGTCGGAATGAGCGCTTATATTTCTTATTTCATTATGACAATGAAGGCAATTGATTAGGGTTCATATGAAGATAGAATATATGAATTAGGATTCTTGTGTCATGTATTTGATGCATTATGATTTTTAATAGATTGAATGTTCCTTTTGTATTATTAAGACTTGGAAAATGATGACTTTTCTTATAGATAATGTTTAACTATAAAATTTATGATTTATTAAACTATATGGAACACTGAAATGAATTAGGGTTCATGTTCATAGGAAAATTAATATGGATATCCTCCTATGATGAAGGTGATTAGTAAAAGAATGTGCAATGAATGTCTTCGATAATTAAACATTCATGTATGAATGTTATGTTTTATGGATGAATTGTATGACGATAAATGGTATGGAGAAACTCTCGATTGGTATGAAATGAACATGTGATGAATATGTTATGAACTGCAAATGTACTAAAGGTATGTGTTATGAGTCCTAGATTAATTGAAAAGATAATGCTACAAATTTGATATAAATCTATGTTCATGTGGTGTGTTTACCGTACTATGAACCCTAATTACATGAACATGATGAACCCTAAAAATATTAGGAACACAATAGGAACAAGTCTATATGTATGTTTACACTCTTTATATCCGGTAACCTAGTCGCCATGAGCTGGACAATTGAAGACAAACAAATGAAAAATGTCATTCACTATAAGCAACTGGATGAGTGATTGCCATCTAGACGTCCACTTGACCCTCTATCGGATGAGCAGTTAGAGTGATCGTCCCAACTAGGTTACCAGTCAACCCAACTAGATGACCAACTAATAGGAGTATTTTTTTCACATATTGATGAATGTTGATATTTTTATACATTTGCTTAGATTCAAGTTCAAATTATGATTCATAGACGTTTTGTTTTGTCTTATTATGATGGAAAACATGTTTTTTTTATGATTGATTAACACCTAGACATTGTATTGCATAAATAAGTTATAATTAAGTTAAAAGATGCAAGATTGATTGTTATGTTTGATGTATTAATTTTAGAAAAGATGAAGCAATGAAGAATTTAGGCTCGGCGCATCAAATATGGAGGAAGATAGTCTTTGACCCTTCTCGAGAGGCCTTGTCTCTCATTGCAATAGGTGATTCTACTTTCTAGATGGACTCCAAGGAAGGGTTTAGCCTAGCTAGTAACTTGTGTTGATGTTATCCAAGACTCTTTAATGTAAAAATAATAAATGGTCATATGATAATACTGAAGATAAATAATTGAAATGAACTCTAAGGTATCATATGACTAAAATGTAAAAGGGTGTAAAAATAATAAGAAATCATATGATAAATATGATGATGTAAAGTCAAAGAGAATTGTGTAAAGTATCATATAAGGAAGATACAATTAATGTTAAGAATGATGGATATGAACATATGTTACTTCGACACTTATGTGTTTCATGTATGGTACAGTTGATCCTATGAAATGCTTCATTCGATGCAAATGCCTTAGAATTACAGATGATGCCATGTCGATCATTGCTATGACACATGATTTGATGTCATACTAATTGACAAGCATCCCGCAAGCGCACGGGGCCTTGTTGTAGTAATAAAATATCGATCCCACGAGGAAGCGGCCAAGTACTAGAATTATAGTTCTCAAGTCGTTATCTAGATGATTAGGGTTAGGAGAGAAAAGTCTACACTACAATTAAAACTAAGTAAGAAGAATGTGAAGAGAGATGCAAATGCAACATGTGACTATGCAGAAATATGTATAAGAAATGTTCTAGGGACTCGAATCCATCTAGAGTAATCATGCAAAGGTTAGTGATATGACATTTAATAGATTCTTGCTTCACTCCATAATTCATGCATTCCTCTTTCAAGGCAACACAATTCTAACTAAGGTTATGAAATAACACTTTCATGCACCCAACAATAGTTGCAGTATATTCATGAGCTTGTATAAGCAACACTAGATTATTCTATTTCTAGACATCACACTTTGTATCTTATTAGGCAAAGGTACTAGTTGGATAAGATGACTTTCATCACTTAAACAACCTAGGATAACTTCAATGAGTTGGCTACTCCCATAAAAGTTTAGCATCACATTCATCCAATAAAGACTCACAAGCATGCATAGTCACCATTCAAAAGCACTTAAATTCTAAACATCATCTAGCTCTAAAACAAAGGAGAATTATCTATGCATGACAACAGAGAGAAGAGGAAGAGAAATAAAAGATGAAAATGCCATAAAACTGCAAGTCCAAGGTTCATACACTAGCATCAAACATAAACAAGGTTTAGAACACTACAAATTTAACATACCTCGTACAAATAATTACAAGAATCAAAACCCTAGAATGAGGCCTCTAAATCTTCCTCTTGGAGCTAACAAAATCGGCCCCCAAAAGGGGTGTCTACTGTAAAAATGGCTCCAGGCGCCCCCCCCTTCTTGAGAGCCCTAAATTGCTTTATATAGTGTAAACCACCATTACGGCCCTACAACTTGCGCTACGTGTGAAGAATGATGCATTATGTATTGAGGAAGAGGCGTTATGACCTGGCATTGCTGCGTTACGTCCGTGATATACTCGCTACGGTCTGATGGAGAGCTGCTACGGGCATGATGACTAATCGCTACGGTCATGAGATGATGACTACGGGCTGCTCAATGCTCCAACTTATCTGACCGTAGCGAATTCTTTCTCCTTTGTGAAAATGACACTTTGAATAGAGTGTGGGTACGACTTCGCGCTTCTAGCTTTGGTTGAATGTTGGTTGAACCATTGATATGCACTATTTATGTCGGTCTTATCATCCAAACTTTCGGAATCCTGCAAGAATCATCCGACTTTGAGTCGATAATAATTCTTCGAGGAATTGATATAAAATATGACATGAATCACGTGATAATGCAATGAAATAAGTGAGTTATGCTAACCATACGTATGCATTTATCACACTTATTAACTACCCCAAACTTAAACGTTGTTTGTCCTCAAGCAACTATCATAAGTGGTACTCTTAAGAGTTCATATCATAGACACCTAACATCATCAAGTAAGGAAATACGATTGCAAGAGTTTGAAAATGTATAACATTGAAGTTATCAAAGTATGGTTGAGTTACTCCACACCGCGAATTCCCTACACACGCCATCACCAAATAAAAAAGGTTATAGTTCACATCACAAATCAAACTATGAGTATAGGTCAAGTTTTCATAAGCTTTCGGGGGCAACAACTAAGTATGATGATCAATGAGACGATAGGTGCTTCAAAGTTCAAATGCACAAGAAAGGTATTCTTATCATCATGCTATGTCACACAAAAAGAAAAAAATGTAATGCATGTGACTTTCGAACTTTTTCTTTGCACAAGGGGGAGTAAACATCTTTTTTTCTTTTCCTTTGCTCTTTTTCTTTTTCTTCCTTTTGAGCATTTTTTTTATTTGAGCCATTTCCATTTGAGCATTTTTCCTTTGCTCTTTTCCTTTGCCTCTTTTCCTCATTTTCCCTCCTTGTGGAAGTATGCATATGCATGTATAATGCACATAACACACAAAATGATAATACAAGAATGATTTAGTGTGTTCCCGCGATTGAGGACACGGGTGCCCTGCCATGAGTCTTTGCTCTATGGATCTTTTCATTTCTCTTTCTTGTGAACTTAAACTAAGAATTTGTGCAATGCACCCATGCTTAGATGAAAATTCCCTTAACTACTTCCACTCAATTTTCAACCCACAATATAGATTATGACATTAGTTTTCACCTCTCTTCTTGCTTCTAGCATATGAGGTCCTTACACATGCGTGGAGTAAAACAATCGATAACACTTTAGCATATCAAAAAGTTCATTTTCAAAATACTTTCAATAGCATTCATAGCACATGTGATGTATATGATATATAAGAGTTATGCATTCTTCACTAGGGCGTCATACATGCAAGGGTAAAATGAGGCAATAAAAAGCGAAAGTAAGAAGTTTGAAAATGCATGTGAGCGACTAGACACTAACTAATTATACTTCCCCAAACTCCTCCAAACTTAGCATAAACATTGTCCTCAATATTTCAACAGGAATGTACTAAGTATGGGGTGGATAAAGCTCACATGCTCCATGTGTAAGAGGAGAGACAGAGGCCAATTGGCATTTCCTCTAGTCCTCGAGCCTTTTATTTCTCTTCTCTCTTTTGCGATTGATTTAGTGGCTGCCCAGAAGTGCACACAAACACATGTTTGATTTCTTGCTTTGCTTGACTTGGATGTGTGTAGCCGCACCCTACAAACATGGAGAATAAGGGAAAAGGAGAGTGGAGAGGAGAGTTGGTCGAGCTTCGAAATTTTTTCCTACACACATGAGACAAAATAGGTTTCCAAGACACTAATAAAAAACATAAAATAAATTTATTCTAAATTTACAAAGTTTAGAACATGGGTTTTCTCCCAAGAAGCGCCTTTGTTTAATGTCGTTGACTCGACGACATGGAGATCATTGCACCGGATCTTGTAGTTTCAAAGCTTGTTGCCGTTTTGATTCTTCGTTTGTCCGGCCACCTAAATTTCAGTTTCAAAATAAAGCAAATTCAATAAAGTTAGCATATCTCACAAGCAAGGCACAAGAGGATATAGCAATTTTGAGCAAGTTTATAATGAAATGAACATAGAACCCAACATAGCCTAGAAAATTTCTAACTCTTTCCACCAAGGTGTATGGAGGTAGATTATTTATGCATTCAGTTTTTGCCTTATCAACTTCTATGTCCATGCAAGAAATTGTATGACCTAATGTTTCCTCTTGCACCGAGAGATGACAATGTTCACAATAAAGCACCGAGTTAACTTCTTCACAACTACCAAACACTCGTTTTCGTGGCATACAATGTGTCAGACTTACCCACGAATCAAAACATTTTAAAGTCTCACATCTTACAACCTCTTTCATGTTTGGAATCAATTTTCTTTGATTCTCTATGTTTGTCTTATATTCTTCCTCAAAGCCCATGCCTCTTAGGTCGGCTAGAGTCCATCCTATGGCGTGTTTCTTCTCTCTCAAATCCCTAAGTAGTTGTTCAAGTTGGAAAGAGGTTAGAGAGTTGTGAGATATCGTAGGTAAATACTCATTGTGACCCAAAAATACATCATTAAGATTAGGAGAAAGAGAATCTAGTTCAAGAGTAGGAGCAAGCACAAGAGAGGGAAGATGAAGTGTTTTACCATGACCAAGCTCTTCAATAATGCTACCTTTTTGGTGTAATTGAGTAGTGTTGGCATTCAAAGCACTTAGCAACTCATGGTCTTCATCCTTATCACCAACTTTCATGTCCTTGTCCAATAGGCATCCTTCTAATGGGTCTTGTTGAAACCACTTTTGACAAGCATCTTGTGTTAGTGCTATGGTTTCATTCTCTTCAAGCGTTCTTCCTTTAGATGTTATTTCTTGGAGAGGCTTCGCATACGCCAACATTTGGGCAATGACATCGGCAAATGGCATGGTTATGTGTAGGTGCTTGAAGAGTTTCACACACATTGCATATTGCTTGTCATCCTTTGGCTTTTGCAATCTTTGTGGGAATGGAATAGGAGCCACGTATGGTGGATGCGGTATGTATCTTCTTGAAGTTTCGGCCTCCTCCCTTTCTTCAACTTCATTTGGTTCCTCCATTTTCTCCTTCCTTTGTCTTTGACTTTGATTGGTAGTTGCTTCATGGTGTTGCCAATTCTCAACTCTATTGCTTTGCCTTTACCTCTAGGATTGACTTGTGTCTTGCTAGGCAAACTTTCTTCTTTTCTTGAGTTGATGGCTTTGGCGAGTTGACCCACTTGATATTTCAAGTTCCTATTTGACATTATCAACAACTCCATCCTTGTCTCAATCTTCTCGAATTGATCAATACCCCCATTGGCTAGCTTCTCTATAGCAACTCCCAAGATTGTTTTTCTTCTTCTTGAGGTTGTGGGAAAGGTTGTGGATCTTGTTGTTGATGCTCTTGGTGTTTATAACACGAAGGTCCTCCTTAATTGCTCCAAGTAAAATCAATGTGGTTCCTCCATTCGTTGTTGTATGTGTTGGAGTAGAGATGATTTGTCCAATTTTGGTCCCACTCAAAATTTGCTTGTTCAACTTGGAGACATTCCTAATTTTCATGGGGTCCTCCACATGCTTCACACATAGCTTATACATTGGTCACTTGGCTTGAATTGCTTTCAAGACTTTGCATTAGAGTATCCACCTTTGCATTGAAGGCATAATAAACTCCATCTTTGGATTGTGCCCATCTTTAAGGTGAATCTTCATATTCTTGATCGTTTGAGGCTAATTGATCCCATAGATTACAAGCTCTAGAGTATGGTAAGTTCATGATGGATCCACTCGGAGTATTCAAATTGCTCGACAAGCTATTTTAATTTCCAAGTTGAATGGTTTAATGTTCCTGCACGAGACATACAACAAAAACAAAAGACAAATGTCTAAAGTAACAATTGAAAACTAAATTCTAATATTGACACATTTCCCTGGCAACGGCGCCAAAAACTTGACAAGCGTCCCGCAAGTGCACGGGGCGTTGTTGTAGTAATAAAATATCGATCCCACGAGGAAGCGGCCAAGTGCTAGAATTATAGTTCTCAAGTCGTTATCTAGACGATTAGGGTTAGGAGAGAAAACACTAAACTATCAATTACACTAAGGAAGATGAGAATGAAAGAAGTAAATAGACTACACCAGATGAGAGTGAATATGGGAAAGAAATGTTCTAGGGTTTCAAATCCGTTTAGGGTGATCATGCAAAGGAGATAGTGATATGACATGCATTAGACTCTTGCTTCACTCCAATAATCATGTATTCCTCTCTCAAGGTAACGCAATTCTAACTAGGGTTATGAAATAACACTTTCATGCATTCATGCTAACACTAGTTGCATTCATATTCATGAGCATTAAGAAGCAATATGAGGCACTTCTATTTCTATATAGCACTCATATAGCATATTTAGCAAAGTCTACTAGTTAATTAAGGTGACTTTCATCACTCAACAACTTAGGATAATTCAAATGAGGTAGCTAATCTCACAAGAATTTAACAAGATGTTTACTAAATAAAAGAGTCGCGTACAAGCATAATCACTAGTACAAAGTCATTAAACCCTAAATTTCATCTAACCCTAAAACAAGAGAAATTAGTGCATCATAATTAGGGGAGAGAAAGAGAAATAAATAGGGGAGAAGAAATTCATCATTACGTCCAAAATCAAGAGTTCAAACACTAAGATTCAACATAAATCAAAGTCACAAACATACAACATTAAATGTACCTCTTACAAGTGCAAGAATCACTAATGTCATTACAAATGCCCAAATTTTGGCTCCATCAAAAGAGAGAAGAGGGGAGAGAGAAATAAAAGATGAACATGCGATAAAACTACAAGTCCAAGGTTCATACACTAGCATAAAACATAAACAAGGTTTAGAACACTAAAAATTTAACATACCTCGTACAAATAATTACAAGAATCAAAACTCTAGAATGAGGCCTCTAAATCTTCCTATTGAAGCTCCCAAAATCGGCCCCCAAAAACAGCTCCAGGCAGCCCCCTTCTTGAGAGCCCTAAATTCCTTTATATAGTGTAAACCACCATTACGGCCCTACAACTTGCGCTACGGGTGAAGAATGATGCGTTACGGATTGAGGAAGAGGCGCTATGACCTGGCATTGCTGCACTACGGCTGCGAGATACTCGCTATGGTCTGATGGAGAGCTGCTACGGGCATGATGACTAATCACTACGGTCGTGAGATGATGACTACGGGCTGCTCAATGCTCCAACTTATCTGACAGTAGAGAATTCTTTCTCCTTCATGAAAATGGCACTTTGAACATAGTGTGGCTACGACTTCGCACTTCTAGCTATGGTTGAATGTCGGTTGAACCATTGATATGCACTATTCATGGCCGTCTTACCATCCAAACTTCTGGAATCTTGCAAGAATAATCCGACTTTGAGTAGATAATAATTCTTCGAGGAATTGATATAAAATATGACTTAAATCACATGATAATGCAATGAAATAAGTGAGTTATGCTAACAATACGTATGCATTTATCACACTTATCACTAATATACATGATGCTTATGCTATGATATAGTAACACATGCTAGGGATTTAATATGATATGTCTCATTTAATTATCGACCTATGTATATATATAATTCTCACATGGGGTACATTAATGTTTTTTCATTATTATAAGGAAGACCTTTACATACAACTAATGGTGGTGAGTTTCCCTTATATCCAGGTTCGTGTAGATGATGCATGATGTGTTGCGGCTTCGGTGGCGACATTTCTTGATGGATGGTTGCACATAGTGTAGTATTAATGGACTACCATTGAGTTACTTAGTCAATACTTTCTTAGATCGAGTCCTTTATGTTCATGTTTTGAAATAAAATCTGGGTCCATGTATGACAAATGGACCCTCAAAACTGCAAACTAGAATGCAAGCTTCTATGTTAAGTCGTGTGTGAACATTATGATCGATTTATATTAGAGCCTAAGAATGTGTTTGAGCTAGATCAAGATGTTTAAGTTTCCAATACAATGTTAAAGGTTAAAGTTTTTAATTTAACACATTGTTAAACTTTTTGTTGTCTTGTCCAATGATGTTATAAATAATGTTCATGTAATAGTTCAAACATTTGCTCGAGACACATCTATCCTCAGTTGGATTTTGAAAGCGTTATTGTTAGATATCATAGCCTAAAGTTGTCCCTTAAGTGTTGCAAGATCTAAGGTGTTAAAGTTTAAAGTCCATATGAAATTATCATGCAGCCACTGAGCCACACTCACATATTTGATAAAACTTATAATTTTGACTTTTGGCTAAATAAGAATTTTTTAATCTTGTGTTGATCTTATTGGCTTTAAGATAAGGAGAAAAAAATAGGAATAATTAGGTATACTTGATTATATAAATAATTGGATTAGTATGTGTTCTCCAAAAGAAAATTGAAATGAATATGACAAATCTTGATGTTTAGTATTTATAAAACCACTTCAATCTTATATGAATTTTGGATGTTATGATAGAGAAATACACATGTTGTCGAGTTATCCAAAAAGATGGCGTGACTAAAGTGAATAGTGTTGTAGAATTATTCAAGAATCCATTTTATGGATACACCTTCAAAGGTTCGATCATTGCCGTGAAATTCTTGTCACAAACCGTGAAATGAAGAAAACATCATTGAAATCTTTGCACGACCATGAAAACTAAAATTGTAAAAAATTGAACTCAAACCATTTTTCTCAACCAACCTTATCAAGTTGTGAAGTTCACTCCAACATAAAATGGTTTTTGGTCAATTTTTATCCCAAAGAGAAGTTTGAGATGAAAAAAGAAATCCGGAAAAAATTTGAATTACCTTCAACTTTATAAATAGAGTCCTCAGACTTCCTCTCTCTCAGATGTTGAAAAATGTATGCTTAGATTAGAAGAAGAACAAGAGCGTGGTGGATTCGCAGATCAATTGTAGAAGTTAGATTTTAATCATTTTCTCTCTTTTGTCTGGAATGAACTATTTTCATTACTTTACATTATGTAATTTCGATATTATGGAGTAGTTTTGTATTAGGGAATTTGTTGAACCTTATGTTAGATTGGATTTCATTAATAAATTTTTTTCTTATAAAAAATGATTGTTCTTTGTTAATGTCTTTTTCTTTGTATGGTAATTATGAAATTGCTTATTAACTACTTAGTGTAATTAATTTTCATCCTTTTAAGATATGAGAAAATTGATCCTTGAAATTAAGTGAAAGCAATTCATGTTATAATCTAGATTACTCATTTGATAATACTGGATAGGTGGCCTATTAGCTAGATTTGATTAATGAGCCAGTAGTTTAAGAATTGCAACATTAATGCATCTTAATTTAATTGAGGGTGCATTTGAATAAACATCTTGATTAGTGTGGAATTAAGATATGTGACTACACTTGTTCGGTGGCTGCACTTAGAAATGACTTGGGCATAAATTGGATTTAATCTGATATAGTGGTAGATTCCAAATTGATCTATCTTATCTTATCCCATATGGCTAATTTTATCTTATCTTTTTAATGTTTGATTATTTGTATAAAACCATTTTTTTTGTTACAACTTGAATCTTTTCTATATTAACCTTGAAATTGAATAGGTTAGGTTACATTAGTTCTCGTGGGAACAACACATTTCTTTCATACTTATACTTGCTAGATTTTTTATTGTAATCAAATTTTTCATCAAGTTTTTGGTGCCATTATCAGGGACTAATTGTTAAATTACTTGTCTAGCTTCATTAGTTAATTTGAGATTTTTTCTTTCTATTTTCAATCACTTTAATATTTTATTACGTATACTTTCACATATGTTTTATTATTGTGTTAGTTTTTTAGAACATATCTTGCATACGCAACTTGCACAACAATATCAACTTGACAAAATGATGGGAGGATGAACTCCAAATTGGACTACATTATATGCAACTGCTCCAATGATGACAAAAGTTCATGTCCGGAAAGAAAGACCTTTGATTGGGACCACCTATAATATCAAAGACATGTTATTGAAGCTTCTATCAACAATTGAAACAAATTCACGTGTAAGAAACCACCATTAGTAACTTAGTGAAGTAAGTGGAGAAATTAGAAGCTCACAATAAGAACTTGAATGAGGCTCCACATAACAAAAGTGCTTTGTTATATTCAACATTGAAGAGAAGATGTGTCAACTTATTGCAATTGTGGAGAAAAAGATTCAACATACAAGATCAAATCATCAACAATGTAGAAGCTAGTTGATCCAATTGAAGAATCAACAAAAAGTCCATGAAAAAAATTCTTCCTTTGCATCTATTAGATCATCAAATAAAATTCGAAGGGATGGAGGAAAAGCTTTGTGTGTTAGAGAAGCAAGTTTTGCTATTAACTTCACAAAATAAGGAATCTCAAAAGAACAACAACATGGAGAGTTCACCTAACAATTTGTGTACACGCCACTAATAGAATCCATATTAAGATGGAGGACACAAAGAAATTGTAATAGGAGAACATGGACTATACAGTGGAATGTTAAGAAGAAAAATGAATATACAATTGAGGATGGACATGCTCGATGTAGAGCTCACCTTTGGAAGCGTCAACCACCGTTACAATGTCATCTCTATGACATTCGCCGCCAGAGAAGAGGAATGCCCCATCAACGTTAGAGACACTAAGCAAATCTAAGAAATATAGACAAAAAATCTCAACATTAACTCAAACTAAAAAGCATCATAACTCATAATGCCGAAACAATAATAAATCTAAAACAGATGAACCCAAGAAGGTGAAGTGGAAAAATGTTGGAGGAAGTTTGGTGCATATAACATAACATTGAAACTCGTCTTGATGGACGTTAACGATCACATCAACTATTCTCGACGACACAGTTTCATTTGTCATTATTTTTTTGTCTAGTAAAGCTTTTCTTTATTTCTTATTTTGTCTTTTGGATTGTTTGAGTTCTTTCATAGGTTGTTAAGTCAAAGAATTCATCCCGAAAATCTTTGAACATTTACTATCTTTCATGATCTTGATATCCATGTTCATGATCGTGACTACGAGATCCTCTTACAAAGCACTTTCGAAGTTGGGCCATGACATTATGCATTTCTCGAGCACATCAGGAGCGTATTGACACCGTGTTTAGATGCATGCAAAACTACCATGTCAGCCAAGGCCATTATGAAGTATATCATCCACCATTGATGCTGCCTCATTAATTCTAGCTTGGGTTATATCTTTTTTCTTTTCCCTTTTTTGGTTTAGTCATCATTTTATTGTTTGTTTGAGCCATAATACTATGGACTACGTTTGGTTCAGATTGGGGTAGTTTGCATTAGCATGCATCATGTTTACTGAAGTGCTATGTTTTGAGTTTTTGCACTTGCACTTCATAATTGCTTTTCAATCAGCATGTTTGCTTGTATACTACTTATTTTCATGCAAATCCATAAAAAATGAAACCCAAAAATGAAATCACTGACTTCTATTAACATCTTACTAACCCTTGTTTAACATCTAATTGCCTTTCGGTACTTTATTTTGAGCTTTTGCACTTCATATTTCTTTCCAGTAAACATGTTTGCTTGTGTACTACTTATTTTCATGAAAACCCATAAAAAATGAAAACTCAAAAAAGAAATCACTGACTTCTATTAGCGTCTTATTAATCCTTGTTCAACATTTATTTTTTTTCTCGTGTCAAACTCAAGGACATCTTCTAGATCTATAAAATTCAATTGTCATCCTCTTTATCGTCTATCACTTGAGTATTGAATATAAGGGCTTGAGTCTTGTTGATTAGAACTATGGATTCTTAGACGATAATCTTGTTCAACTTGCTTTTATATTATTTTCTTTAGCCTTGATGGTAATGACATTTTTAGTTTATTTATAAGTATCCTGTGAGCTATTAAAAAAAATGGGAAAAATAGTATGTTGAAAGAAAAAAAAATTAAAGTATGGAAATTTGAAAGTGAAAAAGGAGTTGAGGTCATATTTAAGTGCTATTTTAGAACCTTGGTGGCTTCAGGCAAGTAAGCTCGAGGGTTGCCTTAACACATGTTGCCCTAAGATCACTTGTCCCGAGAGTCATTAGACGAAAGTTTGCTACATGAACCCCCATGTACTAAGTTAAAATCTTCTTTCAAAATCATGGAAATGTTCGGACAAGTAAACCCATAGGGGACCCTTAAATCCTAATGACTTAAGGTCAATTGGATGATGATTCATCGGACAAAAGCCTGTTACATGATCTTCTTTGTGCAACCCTCTTTAAAGGCTAGGACTTGCAAAAGTAAAATGTTTATAATAAATTAAAAAATTCTATGCTCATCTGATACTTGTATATTCAACATTAATGCTTGTACTAGAAAGACTATTTTTCTTTTGCAGGGGTTAAACTTGAAATTATTTATAGATATTTAAGATTCATAAATTTTATGAAACTCGGCTATGGCAAAGGTGAGATACTCTTTTGATGAAAATGTAAGAGGACATGTAAGAGAAATACTATCTATAGAATGATGATTATGATGAAATTTTATGGAGTCTCCCTTGGGTTTTGCTTGATAACAAACAAGATTTTAAACTTGGGGGAGCTTGATGGATGTACATTTTACCACATTTTGTTTTGCATATCATGCATTATTTTATTAGGTTGTTTGCATTTATCTATTTTGATTTAGAAAACTAGACAATCTTTTGAAAATTGATGTCTAGGAAGAACGAGGACGAAGAAACGGAGCCACTGAAAAATAAATTACACTCGATTTAGAGTTAAATGGAAGTCATAATATCAATTTCAAAATGTTGATTTATGCGAACAGACTCGATCACGAACGTGAAACACCAAAAATATAATTTTTCCATATCATGGCCCATAACATCACTATCGAGGCTATGAAGTTGAGTAATTAAATATCACAGTCATGAAATCCTTGTCATGGGTCATGGAACGAAAATAACACCTCTGAAGACCCGGTCACAACCATGAAATATTTGTCACAGGCCATGAAATGAAGAATACAACATTGAAATATCTCTCATGACTGTGAAAACTACAATTGTAGAACTTGAAGTCGAACTGTTTTCTCAACCAACCTTATTGGGTTGTGAAGCTCACTTTTGGATAGAGTGACTTTTTAGAATTTTTATCTAAAAGAGAAGTTAGAGATGATTTAAATTACCAAATAGTTTAATTATCCTCAACTCTATAAATAGAGCTCTCTCTCTCTCTCTCTCTCTCTCTCTCTCTCTCTCTCTATCTGTCTATCTATCTATCTATCTATCTATCTATCTATCTATCTATCTATCTATCTATCTAATGCTAAGGCTAAATACCAAATGCTGAACAAATTCTGCTAAAAACATGAACAATGACAAGAGCGTGGTGCATTCTAAAGAAGGTTGTGCTGCTGATCTATTGTTGAAGTTAGATTTTAATCAATTTTCTCATTTGTTTGGGATGAACTATTTTCTTTACCTTTCGTCGTACAATTATGTTACAATAGAATAGTTTTTTTATTAGATAATCTTTTTGAATCTTATGTTAGATTGGATTTCATTAATAAATTATTTATTTTAGAACATGATTTTAATGTAATTGTTCTCTGTGTGGCTATTATGAAACTAGTTGTTGAATTTTTAATGTAATTAATTTTCATTCTTCTGAGCATATGTGAAAACTGATCCTTGAAATTGAATCAAAATAATCCATGCCATAATCTAGATTACTCAAACCTTGGATTGTATGGTCTATTAGCTGAACTTGATTAAGCAACTAGAAGTTTAAGAATTACAACATTAATGTATTTTAGGTTTGAATTAATTTAGGATGAATTTGTTTAAATGTCTTGATAATCTAAATTAAGACAAGGTAACTACACCTGTTTAGGGAGTCATAACTTAGGCAATTATTAATGCATTAGAAAATATTAGGACATAAATTGGATTCAATCTGACATTGTGATTAAAAATGTCTTTAATTTCTCAAACTGATCTTATCTTATCATATCTCATCTGATTAATTTTATCTTATATTTTAATTTTCTATTATTTGAATAAAAACTATTTTTATTTTACAATTTGAATATTTTATTTATTAACCTTGAAATTGGATATATGAGAACAATACTTTCATCTCATTATTTTATTACTTGTGTCATCAATATATTTGTTGACTTTTTATTGTCATCGAATTTTTTTCCCATCAGAAAATAACTTGTACAATCCTTTCTTATATTATAATAAACTTGGTCAATATATACGATAGATCCCTCCAATTTTCTTGCATCGCTAGTCTCAAACAGGATGGATAGAGAATTGGATAAGGTTGGTTAGAAAATGGGCTCAAAATAACTTCTATGAAATCGATTTTCATGGCTGTGACAATGGGATTCAAGGCCTTGAACGAGACCATGTTATCATGTGTCCAGCTTATCACGGCTCATGAATTGAGTTTCATTGACCATGACTTTAACTATGTTGTCGATTGTTCAATCTTTTATGGCCTGTGAACTGGATTTCACGGTAGTGCTCATAGCAATGTCTTTAAGTCTTCGGAATTTTCACGGCCCATGAACTGAATTTGGATAAAATGGGAGATAGACATAAGTTTGGATAAAATGGTTTCCTCAAAAGATAAGATATGATTAAAAATATTAGATTACTGATAAATTTAAAGTTTTTAATGACATCAAGCACTAGACCAGGATGAATAAAGATAAGTAGGGATAAACAATGTTCACCACAAGTGATGAAAGCTCAATTTAATCAATTTCTTATGAGGATTAAGATCTACCCAAAAGTATGCCTTCCTCTCCCGGATGAACCAACTTATCAAATATAGGAGGCTTGATTGTTCCTCTCTGGATGGCATTCTAATCTAAAAGAATTTTTAGATGCATTACATTGGACTTCCTAAGCTATGGACCATTCCACTTCGGGATGCTTATCTCGCAGACCTCACACCTGAAATATTCCTCTCTAGGATGCTACCTAAGTGTGGTATGCAATGCTTTGAACAAAATTCATCGATAAATTTCATAAATCAATGGGAATTAAGAATTACTATTCCGAATTCAGGATGCTAGTAAAGACCAAAAATCTAAAAAGAAAAATCATGAAAGAGCATTAAGCATCACATCCATACGCATAAAAAATTGACAAACTAAATTGTATTAACATCAAGGGTTTAACATGTTTCCCTTACAATAAAATCCTACATAAAAATAAAACTAATAGCATAAAAGGGATTTCATTCTTTGAAATAAAAGAGAAAGAAGATTTACAATTAGAAAATTGAGAATTAAAACACCTTCTTCTTCAAAAAAATTGTTGTTGTGCTTCGCTTCTTCTATAGCATGTGGCACTCCCGAACTTGAAGCATATCCCAAGATGAAACCTTGGCAGGTGCATTTATAGTTTTCCAACAGGTGTAGAGACTCCTTCCATGTCAAAATTCAGTTTCTATTAGATATACTTTAAGTTAGGATCAAAATTTCAAAAATATAATGTTTAATTACTTCATGTAATTTTAACTTAATCGTTGGAAGTTTCACGGCCCATGACATAAATGTCAGGGCCGTGATCGTATGTAGTATTCAACTGCGAGACAACATCACGATCCAATTGTTTAAAATCTTCATATTCTTCACGGGCCATGACTCAAATGTCATGGTCATGATTGCATGCAGTTATCTTTCTTCGTCAACATGTCACTATAGGATCTGGATGGCATCA
>LTAE01005375.1:0-28710 GCA_001647135.1 Pontederia paniculata
AATCGCACACAACTAATATATAAGATAAGAAGGGATATCGTTCCCACGAGGATTGTTGTGAATTATCTTAATCAATTCTAAGGTGATTTGGGAAAATTGGTTTAATGAATGTTTGTTTATTGTTCAGAACATAAAATAAAGAGAATAATTAGAAGAAGAAGAAGTAGAGATGTGATAATTGACTAGGTGAATTCAATATATAGAGAATGCAGGGGTTTGTTCACCACTAAGTCGATTGGATTCAGTTAAGCATGGGTTGTTCCTAATGATGGACTAGGTATGCCAAAGATGTGATCCCCTCAACAGGTGCAATTACCTATCTTAATCTCAGAATTAATAAGGATGTTCAAACGAATCCACCTCATATAAATCCTCAATTAAGATGAAATATTGTGTTGTAACCTAAACTATTGATTGATTAAACAAGACCCACCAATAGGCCACACAATCGGAATCTTAAACAAGTACTCAAACTGAGATATGCAACGGTAAGACCTATATTTCTGCATCAATCCTTCCTACAAATTAGATCATAAACTCCTCTGCACTAACCAGTCAATAAAAGATATTCAAGATCATCTTAGAGGAAAAACAACATTAAAAACACCTCGCATATTCAAAAGGAACAATTTATAAGATCATCCAATCAAAATTAGATTTCACAAACTCCCTAAAATGAACTACTCACTAATAAAATCGTTCATGACTAAACAATATAAGAAGTTCATCTCAGAAAATAAAGAATTACAAGAGAATACTAATGAAGATGTTAAACAGTCTTCTAGCAAATGCACTATCCTTTCCTCCCAATCCAGTAGTCTCTAGTCTTCGTCTTCTCTTCTCCAAGGGTTGAATCAACTCCTAGCCATCCTCTCAATATTATGAAAATCTCCTTTTATACTCTGCTCCAAAACTAGGGTTTCGTCTTAACCTTAGGATCCAAACAATATTTTTCTCCACCAATAGTCATGATAAGATCCTATAAAATTCTCTTATAACTCTTCAAAATATCTTTTAATCAGTCCTCCAAGATTTCATATAAATTGCACTTCTTCTTGACCGTCAAATCTCGTGATAACTCCAAAATCGTAATCTCGTAACTTCACAATGGCCCGTGAAGAATCATCACGACCCATAACTTAACAATTTCCAAGGTAGACTTCATTTCTCATGGCTCGTAACATCACTTCATAGCCCGTAACATCACTTCACGACCCGTAAGTCTTGAACATACCGAGCGGCTTTGAGGTGTCACCGTCGCCTTACGGACCGTAACCTTTCATCATGACCCTTAACATCTAAATATCTACTCTATTGCCCACTAGAATGGTCGTGACAATGCATGACGACTCATGATGTTCCAATTGCTAATATCCTTGACATCGTCACGGCCCGTTACGATCTGAATGATCTGTGCTGGAGCCTCTGTGCAGGTCAAAATGTTTGACATTGTGGTCGTGACCTTCATCCTCATGCCCTGTAATAAGATATCACGACCCATAACAGGTTGAATTGGAGGTGTTGCTTTGCACTGTCAAGGTCGTAATATTGATGTTGCGGCTTGTGACATTGGATTGACTATTACCTCTGATCTCATCACGGCACGTGACAGAATATCATGACCCATAAATCATGCGCAGGTCAGCTTCCCGAGGTGATTTCATCCACTTACGGCTCGTGATGATACATCACGGTCCGTAACATCCTCGTTGTAGCTGATGACCATTTCGACAAAAGTCATGATATGCAGTGATGCCTCGTGAGGTGTTATTTCATGGCCTGTAACAGTTTGTAATGGCCCATAACATCTGGAATGAACGCGTTCCCCGCTGGATAGATCGTGATGGCTTCTTAGCGACCCGTGACGACTCAAATTATTTTTTTTGCCTTCATCACGGCCTGTAAAGAGGCATCACGGCCCGTGATGAGAGTGTAATCTGGTGTCTTCGTTGATTCTAGCCCTTTAGCCTCTCTTGAGCTGATTTCCTGCAAAATAAACATCAACAAGAGTAAAACCATGACTCGAAACAATATGAACAAAAATAGAACTAAATGGATGCATGCGAACGTGAAAATGATTCAAAATCATGCACCATGCACGTCCTAAAATATGTTAAAATAAGCACGCATCAGAGTTGTAAAAGACATTTGATTTTGTTTATGAACTATGGTTTAGGATTTGATGAGACCTTAGAATATCTCAAATCCTTAGAATATGTTGCAAAAACTTCCTATATTTGAAATTAAGAGTCATCTTTTTATTATCCTTATATGTTTTGAATTGTCAAGTCAAAAATTTTATAATATATGTTAAGTCATGTTTATAACGTCTTGTGCCTTCTCAGGTATACATTTGGATACGATACATATATATATAATGCATGTCTATCTCTTTTTTTAACTTAAATTGGAAGTGAACATTCCGAGGTCACGATAAAAAAATGTCAGAGATGACCGAAGGAGGATCATCTCCCTAAAATAGATTGGATGTTGTTGTCCTATCGATGTTTGCCAAACGATCAACTGCGGTATTAGTTTCTCTCATACAGTGTTGGCATACAAAAAGCTCAAAAAGTTTTACAAGGTTCATTATTTCATCTACGATATTCCATAGTCTTCATGGTGTTTGCGTCTTGTCATTGATGATTAGTGCAAGATTCTTCAAGTCTAGTTCCAGAATGACGTTTCGATGGCCTTTTTCTATAGCTTTCCTTAAACCCTCCAGAGCGCCCCAGGCGTTCATCTCTAGTGCCCATACAACTATACATCGACCCTGCAACTAAACAAAGACCAGTATTAGAGCATCTTATGTAGCCTGCTCCCCCAGCTTCCCCTGTCTTAATATAAGACCCATCCGAGTTAATTTTAAATCTTCCTTGGGGAGGGTGCTCCCACAGGACCGATATTCGGTTTTGGGGGCATAATGCCTCAGTAAAATGATGAGTTGCATACTCGTTAAACCAACCAGAGCCCTACACCAGACTGCAGAGATGGATGCCAATTTGGAGTTAAAGAGTATCTCATTTCTTAATCGCCACAGACTCCAAAGTTAGAAAGTAAGGAGAGATTGTAGTTTTTGTTGGGAGATTGAAGACAAGAAGGAACCCTCTTGTGCCCAACTACCTAAGTGTTAATTCTCCTTATATTTAAATTTATAGTTGACTTGAGCCTCAAAGCAATTCCAAAATTCCAGAGCAATAGTACAAGAGAAGAACATGTGATTGATAGTCTCAGGGAAAAAACCACATATAGGACATAAAGGACTAATCCCAAGATCAAAATTTAGTAAGTAATCTTTTGTTGGGAGTCTGTGGTGCAAAAGTTTCCATAAAAAGAAGTTAATTTTGGGAGGGATGCTAATCGACCAGACTTGCTTCTAGACTGGCCGTCCAGGACTCTATAGCTGGTTTGACTGGTGGCTTAACGAGAAATAAACAAATCAAGCATTGGCTCTGCCATGGTTATCGAACACCCAACACCATTTATCCTCCTTATCTTGAGCAGTCAAGAAGATATAAGTAATGTTGTCTACTAATGCAGGTCCAAAACATTGATGCAATAAAGTAGTATTTCATTGGTTATCATAAATTAAGTCATTCACACACATACCAAGAAGCATCAAATCTATATTTAGAGAAGTAGGTTTTAATTGTAAAGGTATACATAAAATCCATAGGTCTTCTAGCACAATTGTGTTGCAACCATTGCTGACATGTCTTTTGATGCCCTATTTGATTACCTCTAAGGAGTGTCTAATCAATTTCCAGATCCATGTATATTGCGAGTTACTCTGTAAGAGATCTAGGGCCAAGGGATGAAGGGTGCCGTATTTATTTAGAATAAGCTTTACCCAGGGTGTGTCTTCCTTGTTAAGTATCCTAAGGATGAGTTTTGCTTGAAGTGAAGGATCTTATTAGTCTAGAGTTCCGGATGCCCAAACCCCCACATGGCTTTGGTAATTGTATGGTATCCTATTTTAACATATGCAGGCCCTTTCTTCCATCAGTTTTAGACCAGAGGAAACCCTTAACTTTCCTTTCTAGCATGTCCAAAACACCTCCTGAAAAGTAAGACCCCCCCAACGCATAGTTTGGCATGGAATTAAGGATGGATTTGATTACTACTGTTCCTCCTGCTATGTCCAAGGTTTTCAATTTCCAACCTGAAATTCTGGAGGTCATTCTATCCACCAGGGCCAATTGTTTAGATTTGGGGATATATTTGTATGATATCCAGATGCCTAACTACTTAAATGGAAAGGTTCCTATTCTTATACCCATATTCTCCTGGGTGGCATTTTTCCTATTCTGATCAAGTTTTGGGGGCAGGTAAATATCTGACTTCATGGGGTTGATCAATTGGTTTGTGAGAATGTGATATAATTTCATGATTTTCCTAATCTCCTTATAGCTTTTTACAGTGGTAGCGACACAAATGATGAGATCATCTGCATAGAGGATGTGACTAATAGAGATGGAGTTTATAAAGTAAGGGATTAAGGAACCAGAGGCCACATATTGATTCATTAGAGTTAATAGGACTTGTGTTATGAGGATAAATAGATATGGTGATGAGGGGTCTCCCTGTCTCACACCTTTCTGGCTCTCAAAGAAAGGGGGAAGGTTACCATTTATAATGCATGGGAAAGTAGGAGACCTTACACAAGGCGTGATCCAAAACCTAAATATGTGAGGGAAATTCATAAGAGACATGACTTTTTCAATAGCATCCCATGAGATCCTATCAAAGGCCTTTGTCATATCTGCCTTAATTAGCATTCCTTTCCTATTACCCCTGGTCATATATAGGGCCAATTCTTGGCATATCAAAATATTATCATGGATAGATAGATTTTGCTACAAACACATATTGTGTCGGGTCTATTAAGGATGGTAAAACATGTTTTAATCTCGTCGCTAAAATTTTGGCCATCGCTCTATAGATAATGCTACACAAGAAAATGGGTACATAATCGTTCATAGATTTTGGGCTGCTTTAGAATGAAGATTAGGTTTGTTCTGGACCATTTCATAGGCATAAAACTTGTATTGAAGAAAAGGAGGATCTCTCTGATAGCAGTCTCTCCCACTATATCCCAATATCTTCTATAAAATTCTAGGGTGAAGCCATCTGGCCCTAGTGCCTTACCGGGTGGCAAAGACCAGAAGGATTCCTTGATCTCCTCGAGGGTAACAGTGGAATCTAGGCTATCAGATAGGACTTGGGTAAGAGTAGCATATCAGGCCACCCACAGGTCTTTATGATGTGAGGCAAACTCTTTAAGAATGTCCTGCTCTGATGATAGCAAGTTGCCCGAGGGTGTTGTGAGATTTTTTATTTAGTTCTTTTTGTGTCTTACCATGGTACTGAGGTGAAAGAATTTTGTGTTTCTATCACCTTCATTGTACTACTTAAACCCTGGTTTTTGTCCACCATTTCAGACTAATTTTTATCTTAGTAGTGCGGCTTGTTGGTGATACAATGATCTAAGTCTACCTAGGTCGTGATAGTCTAATCCTTGTTGTTGGTCCCTAATTTCCAACACATAGATTTCCTCTTTCATAGTTTGTACTTTGCTCTCTAGCGGGCCTAGATTGTGTTTATTCCAAAATAAGGCCCTGTCTTTTACTGAGTTTAAGGACTGATGTAGGGTGATGTCCTGGCCTCTAGAGTTCCAAACCTGTTGCACTATATTCCTTGCCTCAGGATACTCAAAATAAAAAATGTTTGTATTTAAAGGATGTTGGTTTTTTGGTAAAAGAATTAGTGTTTAACAACAGAGGCACATGATCTGAAGAGGTTTTATCAAGAGCTTTAAGGACTAGAGCAGAAAATTTTAATAACCAGTGCGAGCTTACGAGTAATCTGTCTAATTTACACTAGATCCTCGCAAGACCATACATGTTGTACCAAGTATATTTACAACCTTCCAAAGGGAATGTCTATTAGATCCTGATCTGTAATGAGATCTCTAAAACAAGCTAATAGATTTTAAGACGAAATGTTTTACTTCCTTTTTTATCCTCTTGAGAGAGGACTGAGTTAAAATCGCCCACCATGGCCCACGAAGTATCTCCGATATCCAGCCTTGCCACATATCAGCTCAAATGTTTGAGTTATTACTAGCAAACACACAAGTCAAGAAAAATGAGAAATCAATTGTAGATCTCTAATCATGTTAGATATGGTCACAATCTCAATTAAGGTCAAAGGTAAAGCTCGTCTTAAACGACTTTCTCTTAGCTACTGTACTTCATGATGCGAAAAAAAGAGGCCCATCAATGATTCCACTGAAAATAGCTTTAGACATGCACTTAAGTCCTGATTGTGACAAGAAAAAGTGAGCTTCCGTGCATGCACTTCCAAAAAATCATAGAAAGTTATCAGAGGTTTGATAACTAGCTTTGATTGCAATGGGTGCTGTCACAATGCCTGGACAAGGATTGGTTTTTAGTTCAGTGCATGACTGGAAAAGTTACAGCGGCAGTTCTCGGTGCTTCCAGCTGCTTCCAACCCAAGCTGAAACCGGTGCAGGATTTCTGATCGCCCACCTGGAAGCAGGAAAAGAGCGAGCCCCGCAGGAAATGTATACCTCGATATTCTGAATTCAGTTGTTCCAGCTGAACCCCAATTTTACAAGCTGTTCCACAGTTTCGTTCATGCATGCATTTGAGTATTGATTCTGCGCAGCAACTGGTTACATGGAATTTTGTTGACATTTTAACGGGAGATATCTCTCACTCAAACTAATTTCAGTGGGGGTGGCAAAGCATTCTTGAATGCATTCACATGCCCCTTTTTGTGTTAGGGACACCAAAATTGAGACCACCAGGAAAGCTGCACCTGATGGATAATCACATCCTATCATATATGTATACACCGGTAGTAATGTATGGAAACAAGATCAGGTGGCCGGGGCCTATCCAATTGTCTGTGCCATGGTGATGGTATTAGTAGTAGAGGCATCAGATCCGACTAGGAGAGAGAAAGAGGAAGATGTGTTTATTGCAATCGATGTCAGGTCCCATCAGACCTTATCAGCTGGGGAAATTCTTATTGATTGGACTTCATCAGACTCCTCATATGATGGGACACACCCTCCATCTCACTCTCTCCTCCCCCACATCACTTTTTCTCTGTCTCTCTCTCCACTCTGCTCTCCTCGTAATCTGGTACGAGACTTTGCTCTCTTAACCTATGGCCTGTAGCTACTCTCCTCATCATGAGATGCCAGAGGAAGGAGGATAAAGGGCCAACAAACAACAAATTGGAGTTATTATTCTGCACCTCGCTTTACAATATTCCAATTTGGAACCTCACAGTTTCTCTCCACAAGTCCCCACCACGCACCATTCCCCTCTACTATTATTATGCTGCGCCCTTTTTATTCCTCTACTCGGTCTTGCTTCATTGTAGATGTCATTTAGAAATAATTAATTCGTACTGCCTTTCATTAAACTGTTTTTTAATCTATTTTCAATTAGAATTCAGTCCTAAAAGAAAAGAAATGTGTTCGTTCTTGTTCAGTTATACATAGCTGGCATTTTCGTCCGGTCACGCATGAGAGATGACATAGCATCCAGCTAGCAAAGAGTCCAACAGCACACACACTTGTTTAGCACCAAGCATCTGTCATGTGTTTTCCAAAATTACTCACACTCAAAACATGATTAAGATGAACAGGAGCGCCTTAAGCAAAGACAACAACAATAACAACACACTAACAGATCAATAAGGAGCAATCAAATATTATGACGAGTTTTGTTTTCTTTTTCTTTTCCTTTTTTTCTTTTTTTTGAAAAAAGAGGTATCTAAACTTGTGAAGAAAAATTACAGTGGCAATAGTTTGTTCATCCCTATTAACACCTCCCCCAAGAAATTACAGTTGTAACTTTAGATTTTCAAAATTTTCATTTTCTTTCCCTCCTTGTATTCATTACTGCTCTGTAACGCTCACAACCTTGCGATTTCTTCTGCCCCCACGCTCTCTTCCAATTGTCAGACTAAGAGGCTTCCGAAATCCCATACATACACATGGAATCCCTCTCTCTCTCTCTCTCTCTCTCTCTCGTGCACAAAATTTAGAAACAATAAAATATAAAACAAAAGATTATAAAACAAAAGATCACACCCTTCTTTTTCTGTTTTTTAGCTCCTCTATTTTACCTCTTCTTTCTTCATTTTTCTTTAAAATCTCCCTCGCAAATCTCGTTTTACTCACATAAAGAAAAAGAGAGAGAGAGAGAGACAAAAAAACGAAAACGAAGGGAGGAGAGATATTGTAGGGGAAGAGGTATCATGTGCAGTAAGCCGCAGAGAGACAAAAGGACTCAGTTAACTTTTAGCGCAGCTGCCACCATGCTGCTGGAGATGCTGCTTGTGCTGCGCCGGCGGATGTGTCGAACTTGTTGCGGTTGTTGGTTCTGCAACTGTTGGAAGTGGTGGCGGACGACCACTTCTTCCTTGCCGCCTTCTCTTCCTTGCATGAAGCTCTCCACAGCGGCGAGGCAGGGCGCCAGTACGTCTCTATCCCACGCCTCGGCCATGGCCACCTTGCCTCCCTCGCCTCCAGCCATCCTCTCAACTACGGCCGCCGTGGCGTCCACCCTCAGGAGCTCCCATCCCATCTCCGCCAACCGGCGAATCTTTCCCACCTGCACCTCTGCAAGCCGCCGGGTATTCTCTTTGATGGCCGCTACCGCCCTCTCGTACTCCGCCGGGGTCCTCATCCCCTTTGCGGTGAAGTAATCCTTGAACTCCGGCACGCCGATCGCCTTCCCCAGTCCGGGGTGTCTCTCCATCGCTTCCGGACCCTCGGCGGCGAAGTACCTCTCCAGCTCGTCAACCATACCCTCCGCCACCATCTCATCCACCCTTCTGTCAAGGTGCTCCGCCAACACCTCAGGCTCCACATCCACCCATAAGAAACAGCACCGGTACTTGAACATATCTGCGTCCTCTTCCCACGACTCCCGGAACAGGTATCGGTTCTCGCCGGAGAACGGTTCCAACTCCGGGTGGTAGAAACCTGTCAGCGCGGCGTGCACGTAGGAGTTGGACCCTCCGGCCATGACCGGGAGCCGGCGACGGGCGGCGATGTGNCAGGTATCGGTTCTCGCCGGAGAACGGTTCCAACTCCGGGTGGTAGAAACCTGTCAGCGCGGCGTGCACGTAGGAGTTGGACCCTCCGGCCATGACCGGGAGCCGGCGACGGGCGGCGATGTGTGCAACCTCGTGCGCCACCAACGACCGAACCCTGCCACGAGGAACCTCCCCGTCGGCAACGGGGTCGAGATCCCCCAGCAGGTGGTGCGGCACGCCCCGCCGGTCCTCAAGCAACACCTTGTTGGTGGTGACGTCCAGGCCGCGGTAGAGCTGGATCTTGTCCATGTTCACCACCTCCCCATTGAAGCGCATAGCGAGGTCGATGGACAACTTGGTCTTACCAGTCCCGGTGGCCCCCAGGATTACGACAATGTTCTCCTTCGAGGCAGCGGCGCCATCGTCGTGGCCCAAGGAATGGAGACACCTGACACCGCGCAGGCGCTGCCTCTCGACCTGCGCCTGTAGATGCTTCTCGGCGGTCGTGGAGTCCATGGTGAAGCTGCTGAAACGCAGAGAAGAGGTGATGGGGGAGGTGGCCGTGGCTCCTCTTAGATGGAAGTAAGGGAATAGAACTGTGCTACTAGTTCGGTTCAATAGTGCTTTCATAAATATACCCTAAAAATAATAATAATAATAATAAGAAGAAGAAGAAGAAGAAGAAGAAGAAGGAGGAGAAGAAGAAAAGGATGGTGGGTTGTAGGCACGCATTAGAAGTGGTTTTGTTTGATACTCTCAATTCACTACTTCTCTTTGCATTTGTTGGATTGTGGTGGTCTGGTTGCTTTATACTGAGACTCCGGCTCCAATTTACCATTTTGTCCCAACTACTCTCTCTCTCTATATATATATATATATTAATATTCTTATCATTTATTTATGCTCTTTTATATTAGTTAATCATTTTGCTTAACCATGCTTGCTTGCCTTCATAAAATATTGGTGTATGCACTTGAGTCAGTAGGGCTTCCTCCTCTATCTCTCTCTAATCCGCTGTCTTCTATTTTCTCTCTCCCAGTCACACATATCTCAATTCCCAATGCAATACCCAGATTAAATTTGCATAGGTAGGAGCAGAGTGGCAAGCGAATGCGAATAGACTTCTCTCCGTTTATTGGTGCTTAGCCAAAAGGCTTTTTTTTAAAGGGGGAAGGGGTTGGGGAATGTAGAGAGAAGGCAGTAAAGAAGAATATGGGAGAATGTGAATTATTTTAGGGAAGCATGCGAGCATGCCCTTCCCTGCTTTGGGATCAACCCAACAAGTCACACACAACCTCCAAAGAAGAAAAAATAGAATTAAAAAAAAAGGAAAAAAGGGAGTGTTGTCTCACCTGAAGGAGTGAAGGTGGTAGTAGTGAGGAAAGCCATGGGTCGACCAGAACAAGAACAGGTTCTGGTGGGGGGTGGGTATCACTACTTCTTGCTGGCCATTTGAGCCCACATCCTCTTGCACATTTGAGAAGGGAAGGAGGGGGGAGGGGGAGGGGTCAACTACATGTGCTCGCTTGCTCTGTCTCAAGTCTGTTCTTCCCCCTCACAGTCACGCTCACACCCACACCCACACCCATACCCACACCGGCCATTGCCAATACTATTACTGCTGCTTTCTTCTGCCCCTGTTGCTTCATTGCCCTCCCCCATTTGTGGCTAAGGGAGCATATGACATTGCTACATGCAAGGGAGGCAGTGCTCAACACTTTGTTTAATTGAGGCGCCGAGTGGGGCATTCATGGTCTGCTCTAACCGAGGGAGGGAGGAGGAGAGAGGAGGGCCTCCATGCCTCTCTTTGCAGCAACACATGGGGGAGAGAGGGGGGCCTCTCTCTCTCTCTCTCTCCATTGTAGTTGTAGGTAAGCCACAATAATTGCTGCTCGGAGACAGGCCTCGTTCGAGCGCACAACCTGAGCCTGCAGCAGAAGATTGAGGGGATTGGGGAACTCTGTTCATTGGGGGTTGGAACGGCCACGGCGTGCCCGGGGTTCGGTGCGCCCGGGAACATGCGGGTTTTTAAAAAAATAAAAAGAAGACTGTTTTGTTTTTGTGAATCGTATTCATTTCTCAGGGCTCTGTTTTCATTGAGTTGTTGGCGACGGTTGGTCGTTAAGTCAAAATGCGCACAGGAGAAATATTGACACTAGTAGTTCAATTGTATGTGCTATTAGGTTCAATTTCTGCCATTATTAATTTAACTAAGAAAATTGGATTTCATCTCTCACTCTAAGACTCCGGATATTTATATAAATATATAGTTGCTGTTGGTATTGGAGGCTGAGTGGATGGATTAAAAAAATTTCAACTTTGTGCGCTCCTCTTTCGGGGGTTAACACTATACGACGGTGTGGAGAGAGAGAGAGAGAGGGAGAGAGAGAGAGAGAGAGATACTATTTCTTATGGCTCCTCATACAGACACAGTGTGATACTACTGTGATGGGTCGGTCAACACACATCAAACTTCCTGAAAAGTTTTATTTCAACCTCAGAAAAAGAGAAAAAGAACAAAACGGTCAATTAAGAAAGAGACCTCACCACATAATACAATTTTTAACACTAATAAAAATTATGATGAGATAGCCAAAAGAATTAATATCTATAAATTTTGAATGTTGTTGTGCCTTGAATTATTATATCACGTACTTAAAGTTAAAGTTGAGAAAATTATAAAGCTCATAAGTCCACTAATTCTGTGAGAAATGCAAGGAGCTAAGTTTTATATGGTGTGAACTTTTATAAATAAAGGTTATAATTTTATAGTAAAAATTTGTTGGTGACAATCTTTTTTTTATATGAATGTTTTCCTTCTATTCACATCAATCAAAAGAATTTGATCATGTTAAATTTTTCATGTCACTTTTTTCTTCTCACTTTTAATTTTGTTGTAATTCAACATGAATTCAATATTTGAATGACAACTAAGTTAATTTTTTTGTCCTATTCAAATAGAACATCGAAATTGTCATCTTTTTTCTTTATCACTTATTTTCAAATTAGACATTATTGTTTCAATTTGCAATGATAAATTTAGAAATAAAAAACTCAAAACTTTAAATATTAAATTTGAATAGTTGAGATGAAATGTTAAGTATCTTTTTATTTAATCAATTAAGTTTAAAAAAATATATAGACATGCAATAGGGGACGAGCTCGATAGCGAGTTGAAGTTTCTAGTCATTGCACATAATTTTAAGCATAGTTGGACTTAAATGATTCACATCGCTTTTTGAATGTTGAGATGACATTCGAAGAAAAAAATGTGTCACTAAGTTTTATTTACAAAATAGACTAATTTTTTATTATAATTCATGACCCAATATAAAAGAGATAATTTAAAAAATAAAAGCATATATAATTTTATTCACAAATTGATTTCAAAGTTTCTTGATTAAAAAAAAAACATTCGTTGAATAAAAATAAAGTTAAAATCCACTATCTAACACAAATTACAATGTAATAAAGATTCTCGGATTTTCCATGTTAACCTTTTGTTTCTAAAGATAGAAGTCAACATAACCATTTCTATATGTTAATAAGGGAATAATTATTTGAGGTGAAAGAAAGCCTCTCTTGTGCTCTTAGTTTAGTGTGGTTGACCAATAGTGTTACAAGTGGCATTGGATTAAAGCCGAAAGGCAAAACAAAGGAACTGGATTCCCTAATCCCACGACCGAAAGGACAAAAAATGTTTCCATTACCTCCTCTTATTTATGCAACATACATAAAAATAATAGAGATATTTCCTACGACTACTACTTGTTCTTTTGTCCGGTTTGGGAGCGGTGAAAACACGCATGCATCAATGTTTGCATTTGAATTAATTCCATGAGGTTGCACAATTAAAGGATGCGACTTGAAAATTCAATTAGAGAATATTGTGGTTAGTGGCAAATAACTTATTCATAAATCAAAAGATCTTGACATTTTAATTTCCACACTTCGTATGCCCTTTATTTTTATTTTTTTTGCATTCTTTGATCTTTTTTGTAAGCCAAGCAAATTATGCAACTCGAAAATAGGAATGATGAGGATAAGAGTTCGCTAAATGGGTATCAACAGCATTCATAGAGTTCGCTAAATGTTCCATGGTTGCGTCAAACCGATTTCAAGTGGAAAATCATGGAACAAAAGTTCTTCGATATAAAACTGGGCCATTAAACATATGGGTATATATAGCCTAGCAAACGACCTATCTTTTCACCTAGCTCATAATGAAAAAACATCATTATAATAGTTAATGATGTAGCGACTAGCAAAAGACCTATTGCATATTTATATTCCACCTTTTTATTTCAGAACACCAAAGGCCGCCAAAGTTTCTAATTATCTCTCTCTCTCTCTCTCTCTCTCTCTCTCTCTCTATCTCTCTCTACCATTTCAGAAGAATGTGCACATGGTAGATGGATGGAGCATGCTCAACTTTGTAGAGGGTGTATTTAATGGCCTTTTTTCTCCTATTTATTCTTCATCATGATCATATCATATTTCTTTACTACCTGATGAAACTGCAAGGCCAAAGTGCTGCCATTAATACCTAACTTCCGATGGGGTGTCCCACATTTTATCCCCTGTTAAATGCAACTAACTCCATGTACGCGGTTCATCCGTTAAGTTATATATTGTCGTCCATTAATTCCGTGGAGTGTCAACAATTCTTTTCACCTGCAAAGATCAGATTTCTCAGGGAAAGTAACATGCACAAAAAAAAAACATAAAATAATCCGCAGAAATTATAACTCAAATTTTCAATGCAACGTCAGATTGATCCAAAAGTTGGATGTCTTTTGGCCACATGTGATTACTTATCTCCTCTCAATTTTTCGCTTAATCTCAAATATAAAAAAATATCTTTAGATATGCATCTACCTTTTCATCCTTCTTTAAATTTCTCTATTAAAAAATAAAGTTCAAAATTATAAATTAAATGAGACCCACCTGTCATCTTCTTTGGGACTCATATTAGCTTCTATTTTATTATATATATATATGGGTAGGAAAAGGCATTTGAAAATTTGAACACTGTTTATTTATATAAAAAATATTATTACTTTCTGTATATATATATATATATATATNTATACAAGCAAATGAAAATAAATTACTTTCGTTAATTTTCTAAGAATTTATTTTTATTTATTTTCGTCAAAATAAACCAAGCCAAACTTAATTGCTTTATTTTATCTAGCATATATAACATGTCTTTGTCTAATAATTAATATATAATATATTTTCTATTATAATGTATATTTTTAATTATATATATATATATATATATATATTATTGACATAATAGATATTGTTAGATTATTATAAAATTATTAAGATTATAAAAAAAATTGTAAGATAAAACTTTATATTACTAACGCATCACTTAACTTCTTCTCGTGACTTCGACCTCTCCTTATATATATAATCAACATCCAGATAAATGTTGTTGTGATCTTTACATGAAGGAAATCAACAGATCAGATCGATGGTTCTTGTGATGTTTATATCGATATATGCCTGTTTGCCTTTTGGTCTAGATATATAGTCTGGATATGTATGTCATTATTATCTCAATTGATCATTATATTTTTTATATGTATAGATTAACTCTATCAAATAACCCATAGTTTTGTGACGCATGTTTATGTTATAAAATCCTACCATCGCTATTAATTCCTTGTGACAGAAGATTATTATAATGTCTTGCTTACTTATATATTATCTAAGTAAAGAGTCATCTTTCTTAGCCACATAACTCATTACGCCTCTTCAAGGGTTCTACATTAATATTAGGTGATGGATCCTTCGTTAATCTCTGTCCTGGTTGTAGGTTGGCAACTAATTAAGACGTCGTCAAGCTAGTGCGTACAAAAAAGTTAGTAGATAGTCTGCCTTAATTTAATTATGGTTTGAAGCAAGGTTGTTAAGATCTCGATTTTTTACAATCTATTTTACGATCTTCCTATGTTTAGCCTCCTATCAATCCTACGATCTAATTCGTAAGATCTTTACGATCTTCATAAAATCTTTTACAAAATCAAACGATCCTTATTCGATTGTCGATCTTGCAGCCCTCCTCCAATTCTAAATAAGATTTCGATCTTAACAATCTTGGTTTGAAATGAGGGCGACCTTTATGTTAGATTACGCATGAGAGAGCCCTCTCTTTATGTATCTAAACAACAGCTCAAAACTGGAATCTCTTTATCCCCTTCAATGCTCTCTCTCTCTCTCTCTCTCTGAATTTGCTTCTTAAACTCTATATTACGACAACGACAACAACAGCTAGCAAAATGAAGCTGCCTTATTCCAAAGCTTTGCTAGTCGCATGTACTTTGCATGCGAGAGAAATGAGGATTGGTGTAGTTATTTTTGTACAAGTTGCCTAAGAAAATAGACACATCAACCAAGGAATGGACATGGACTTAGATCATAATGCATGCAAGAGCGCTTTGGTACTCTCTTCTTTTGTATTAAACATATAGAGAATTATTGAGTTAATGAAGAATGGAGGTCTTCAAAAGGCATTTGACATTGTTAAGGAGCACAGATTGGAATTGGCTGCCAAAACCCTGTACTAGAACAAAGTTTGAAAACATCACGTACATGGAAGGAACCAAAACTTAATGGCCTTGATGTACTGGCCAGGTTTATTGTTATTAAGTAATTAATCACACCCGGCCTTTCTGCATTTATAATGTTCATGCTTACACCTCTGTCGTATGATGTGATTAATTAAAGTATATCTATGTACAGCCATGGATGCAGGTACAATTGAGCATGCATGGACGGCCAATAGACTAGCTAGTTAAACGATAGCTAGCTTACACCACGTGTCTTGGCCCTTGTACCTAAACCCACTCTAGACAAGAAGCATCTCACCATTAGAAATTTATCACAAAAAAAATTCTAATGGGCGATCACTTGTTTAACATAATAACAGCTGGGAATGTAGGGTCGCATGAAGGCACAATTCTAATAGTTTTAGTTGGATTTTGGACCGTTGCTTATATATACACATATATATGATATTTTTTGTGTAGAACACACACACACGTATATATATATATATATATATATATATATATATATATAATGTTTTGTGATAGATAATCTCAGTTCAGGAAAGATTAAACTGGCACCATACTTACTCTTACATTGTTTATTTATCGTACTACTATGCTATGCAAGAAACAATATCATAATGCTTTTATATATGATTTTTGTTTTGTCCATTTCTTTTCGACCTTGGATTGTGGATCATGTCTTCATTATTCGAACCTAAAGCATTAGTAATGGGTTTTGATCAAAACATTCTTGTCGTAATTTCAGAGAAATATTAATGAATGACGGTTATACATCCTAAGTAATGTTAATATGTCTGAGGCTACATAATGTTGTTTTCACTTAAAAAATCATGCACTCTTGTTAATTATACTCTATATATATATCATGCATGTTACAGTTCATCTAAAACTTCTTAAAACGATTGGTACTAAAAAGCTCTCAAGAGTTATTAAGTCCACCCTCTAGATAACCTGATTAGCTAGTATAAAAAAATATCCTATTTCCAAATTTCAATGCCATGAATTTATATAGCTCCAATTTGATGAGAGATTAGAGCATGTAGACATATTAATGTGTTATATCTACCTAATTGGAGTAAGTGCTTCACTTGCTACATATATATTTGCAACATGTTTGTTTGCCTAGTGGATTGGCACTTATTTTGGACATGGATTAATGCAGTACTACTCTAAAAATATGTCTCACTTGTCGTCTACTTATTTTGGCTTGCAAGTTCCATTTTCCTTCTTTTCCTGAACTTGTTCTTCTCACATGGCAAACAACGCAGAGAACCAAAGGCAACTAAGAATATTTCTTCCAATTTTGTATTCCTTGCCTTGAACAATTAGGATCTATTATTGACCAGACATCCAACATGCCTTCATGCTTGAGCCATAAGTAACAGTTACAAAAATAAAAAAAAGGACCTTTATTAGTTTAGTCCAAGAAGACACCTAGCTACCAAATTCACCACGTCTTAAATCGTTTCCTATAACAAGTTGCATTAAAACAAAACATATTATTGTAAACTCCAAATTACTCTAATAATCAGGAGAGACCTTGTGTTGTGATCTTTAATGAATGATAAATGCATAGGTCCATGTGGCACTAACATCTACAATATATTTCATCAATATAACAGTAACCAAGGATTTTTTTTGTTTTGTTTTCTTGCATTGCTTCAATCGGGCTTCGTTGTTAAGTTCGAGCTATGACACATTTATTAAATTAAAAAAAATTGGCATTCAGGATCAATTTGTTTTGAAGAAAATGTTTTACAGAAAAACAATTTGTCCACTTTCTGTTATTTGATAACATAAAAAGATTGATCAATTGGAAATTACTATCATTTGATTAGAAAAGTAGTTTAACTTCCTGAAAAGTGAATTACACTTTTTCAAATAAAAGATTATTTTCCTCTCACAAAATTTCTTCAATTGCATTTTCCAAAGCTACTTTACCTCATACTTAATAGTCATCTATCAAACACATGAAAATACATCATTTTTAAAGAATTCACTTTCTAAAAATTCATTTGTATTATAAATTTTGTTGGACTTTGGTCAAAATTCACCCAAAATAATATTTGAAATATTAATCAAATATTTCATAACTAAATGTTAAATAATTGGTAGTTTCTTGATGAGAAATAACACATTTCTTCTTATAAATGGCTAGGTGGAGAAGAGAAAAACACACAAGTGGGGAAGGCAAAAAACTATCTAAAAGGGTTGCATTAGTGAGGGTAATAAAATGATTATTATATTAGTGATTAATTCTTAATACCGATGATTCTGTTCGTTTTCACTTCGATAACTTTTTGGTGTATAGTCTATTTTAAATTTTTGTATGGTATCTAAGCTGATGTTTCTTGTTTTCTCAGTTGTGAATTCTTTTGAATCCAAACAATCCTTCTTTTGGTTTTTTGAGTGCATAAAAAAATACTTGTCCTCTAAGTTGTGCATGCACTTATGTATGCACGATTTTTTTTTGCGATGGTATACACATGTAGTTAAGATTATATGCAATATTATGTTAGGAATTTCTTTATAATTTTATAAAATTGTATAAACTTAGTTGCTTGATATTTGTTATTTGGGATTAAATATTATCGCTTCTTAGAAGCTTATATTTTATAGTTATCTAAAGTAAGAATTTATCATACTTGTATGATTTTTGTAAAATTTTTGCTTTTGAAACATGTCATCCCTTTTATTATAAAGATGTCATTTTTTGAGGCTACAAGTTGTTCTTTATAAAAAAATCATATTATTTTTCATATGTCAAAAGTATGAAGTCATGCTTTAATTATTGTGTAATTCTTTTTTGCTTTCAAAAGAAAAGTCTCATATTTGCATTGAAAAATATTATTTTGTCATTTTAAAGTTATCATAATATATGGAGTTGCTTATATTTTTCATTTAAAGCATATTATTTTGTATTTGTCAAAAGTATAGAATTATCATATTTTATCGATGTGCTAAAAAAATCTTTTAAAAGAAACGTTCCATATTCTTGTAATCATGTATCCATTATATGTTTTTTATCCTAATGAGAATGATATGTATAAATATTGAAACATGATAGATTTATATGATGAATATTTTTCATAATTATTTGGGTTAATTAATGTATTACATTTACAATTTAAAAAATGATTGAAAATATTATGATCTTTCGATTCTATAGTAAATATTAATTGTTAATTCCTACTTATTATATGACAAAGTCAATGTACATATGTTGGATATTATTTAATATGTATATTTTTTTATTTTCTTATAGAACTTTTACTTATCACAATGTCTTTTTGCTTTCAAAAACATTGCCACTCAACTCAATAAGGATGAAAAGTTGAATGACGATAACTATGAAATTTTGAGTTTAAATACTATTATGAAATAATCTGAAGTAGAGAATATGATCCAACATAATATGGACCATGAAGTTTATGATACTTGGAAAAAAAACTCTATTACTTGTATTACCTTATTGAGCAATATGGATAATGATACCATGAGAGAGTTTAAAAAGCATGATAATGATAATGATAATACAAACACATGTGCTCCACATTCAAAGAAAAATTTGGAAGTACTTCACTTACCAAAATTCATGTTTTTACCATCAAATTCGACACTTACAAGAAACACTCATATCATAATATGAAAAAACATATGATGTCAAACATGATAACTCAACTCAATCTTGGTTATACATTAAGTGATGAACAATAAGTTTAAGCCATCATTCGTTTCTTACCTCAAAGTTGGGAGTATATGAAAATGCATCTACTTCATGATGAAAATATTAACACCTTGAAAAATATTATGCACCATCTTGAATTGAAAGATGTTGGAGTTGGCGAATACTTCAGGGCCTCTTGTTTCTCACACCGGGTACACCCACGTGAGCTTAGGGGAACTGGAGTATTACCCAACGACATCTAACCCCTACGTGCGGAAAGGGGGGGTTCGGGGGGCACCGCCCCCGACGGGGGTTCCGCTTTTATTTAAGCTGACCCCGAAACCTAAACGAGTTTGGGCTTTTATTTAAGCTGATCTGTATGATGGAGATTAAGAGATTGACTATTTGTTAGGGTTTTGGACCCATATATATATTGCTCTTATTTCAGACTTGATGTTGTGCGGTTGTAACGAAAAATAATATAGTGAAATATCTTTGCATGACGTAGCCCTAACCAAAGGGTGAACCTAGGTAAATCTGTGTGTGTTCTCTATTTTTTTGTATTTTCTCTTTGTGATCTTCTACTTGTTCTTGAATTTCTCTCATCAAAAGAAGATTGTCGTGAGGCCATCAAACCTTAATTGTATATGGTGTTGCAGAACAAAGAAATAGAATGTTCTTAGATATAGTTAGATAAATAATGGGACAAGCCTAATTTTTTGTAATCTTTTGGGGTGATGCACTATTAAACGCCACATTTATTCTTAACTGAGTGCCTACTAAATAAATTATTACCATTGGAATAGTAGAAAATTAAACCTCAACATTTTGAAATCTTGGCTTGCGCTTCCTGTGTTGATGACCCTTCTCACAAATATGGTAAATTAGGTTCAAGAGGAAAGAAAAACATCTTTAATTATAAGATATTAAAAAATTTAAAAGGTTATGTGTTCATAGGTTATTAAGATAATGTGAATGTAACTGAATTTGAATCACTTGTCATCTTTTTAGAAAATTATTTTTTTTAAAAAAAAAGTGAGATGAATCAAGATTTATCATTTGTTGAAACTGATATAGAATTATTAGTATCAAATCATTTAAATGAAAGAATTATTATTAAAATGAATTAGTTTACACCCATTATCTCATGCGAATGAAAATGATCATAGTGATAGTGGGAGTAATTTGAGGTTTGACTAATTTCAAATAGAAGGTAGTGATCAAGTAAGCATTCCTCTTTGCCGATTTGAAATTGATGCTATGGAAGGTGAAGCCTTAATAACTCTTCTTAAAGAAAAAATGAGTCAAAGAATTTTAATGAGGCTTTACCATACTCCAATGACAAATGGATGAATGCAATGCAAGAAGAATTGGAGTCTATGAATAACTCTGAGAATTGATTAATTTTCGAAAAGAACATAATCTATTAGGACTAAGTGGGTTCTTGAAGTTAAGTATAAATACTACAAGAAAAAGTGAGTTTTGCGATAGATATTTAGCGACAAAATTTTCATTCGCTATTACCTACAAAGCTAAATCAACTTAGCTGCAACTTCTATTTCTGCATTTTTTTTGCATGAATAATGATTGCTTGACAAAGAAATTAATGAAGATAATTAAGTAGCCTTTAATTTTCTATGATATTGTCAAAAATCAGCGATGATTTTGTTTATCGCTAATTTTTAATTTTTAAGAAAGAAAATCTTGAAGACTAGTAGCGATGAGGTACTAATAGAACATGCCTTAAATTCTCACCTCCATCCCTCTTTTCTTCTTTACATTATTCTTATTCTCCCCTCTTCTGCAGCCATCGACCACCGACCACCAACCATTGCTCTTCCTCACTGTCGACCTTTATTCTGTGAGTTCATTTTCTCCTCCTCCTCTCCAATCAGGATCGGAGCCAAAATTTACATTTTAGTGGGTGCACAATTTTTTTTCTAAACTCACATCATAATTTACATAATTTATGATTATTATAAAAAAGTAATAAAATCATGTCTAAATTAATCTATTATTAAAATTATTATGATAAATAGAAATTCGTTCGAAATACACAAAAAGTTTATATTAATTAAACAAAAAAAATAAATCAACATAAAATATATTTCATGGTATGAAAAGAGTGTCGTGATACTAGTACATATTCCGATAAAATAATTAAGAAGATAATAAGAAAACTTAATACTTCAAAAGAAGAAAAAAATACGATGAGTTATATTTTCACGACGAGCATTATCTTTTAATTTTTAAATATTTTTTCATTCTATTATTAATTAAAAATATTTTGCAAGAGTTATTTTTAGTTATGAAATTGAATGCTACGCAAAAACATACAATATCATATAGATGCATGTTCTTTATATATAAAATCATAATAAAAATGTGTAATGTTTAATAAGGATTAATTGGCAAAAGATATCTTATAAAATATATTTATCGGTGTGATAAATGGATTTATATAGTATCTTTATAGACTAATGGGTAAAAATGCACAATATGGTGAAAACAAATAATATTTATAATTAATTAAAAACTTTAATCCAAGAGATAAAGGATATTTAGGGAATTATATAAAATAACATTTTAAGAAATATAAATCAAAAACTTAAAAAATTACTAAAGAGAGGTTTGAACATGCGACTTCATGCAAACTCAATACATGCTCAAACCATATGTCAAAACTTAACTACGGACATCAGTATTTAGTAAATTTGTTAATATGATTCTAAGGGGTGCCAGTGCACCCATTGACACACCCCTGGATTCGCCCTTGTCTCCACCTGGCCTCCTCCTCCTGCCAACCCGCCACTGCCTATTGCCTGCTGCCTGCTACCTACCAGCTCCTCCTAAAACCTAAACCCTCCTCCTCCCTACTATGATGTTTAGTTAATTGTTAATATAGTTAATTTTAGTTAATTTTTATAGTTAATTTTATTTAATCTTAGCGTATGTAATTAATATAGTTAATTTTAGTTTATTATGTTTAGATCATTTTAGCATAATTTTATCATATTTAATCATGTTTAATTGAATTTATGTAGTATAACGAGACATGGACGACGTTGGATTTTTTAGTGGAAGGACAATAATGATTATATTCATGAAGATTTTAAAGAGTTGAAGAATTATTGATATTTGCATATGAAAAACAAGAGGGCGACCGTTTTTCTTGATCGCATTTGTTATCTATGTTTGGGTTGTAAGAATGAGAAATCAAAACTAAGTTACTTTATTGAGGTGTCATTCATCTGAAGCATGAAAACACTTTGATTTATGTCATTATAATTTTTCCGCACAAAGATTCATAATGTCATATTAGATCTTTGCACTTATGGTTTCAATTCAACAAATTATATTTATGTTGGCATGTATTTCTTACTCCTTATAATATTTTACCACCGAATATGTGTGTGCATAGGGAACACATATTTTTTACTTGCATGATTCTTGGTATGAAGTTGTCGAGCAAGATTCTAGACGTGTATCTCAGGCCTTTTGTTGATGAATTAAAAATATTATAGGAGGATGAAGTTTTGACATATGACAAATCAATGAAGCAAAATATCCTGTAATGAGGATTACACTATTGTGGATGATTAATTGCTTTTCTATGTATGAAATGTTAACTGAATGAAGCTCTAAAAGAAAACTTACATGTATAATTTGTGAGAAAAAACACACACTCTTTTTATTCAAAATACGGTAGGAAAGTATGTTGGTTTGACTTTCATTGAATATTCTTGCCGATCAAGCACTACATGTGATTATTGAATTTTTTTTCTTAACGAAAATGTGGAAAATTGTTTACGATAATCAGATTGAGTAGGCTTGAAACATTATAGCAAGTTAATGCAATTGACTCTATAACTTTTGGATTGAAAGAACTTGTAGGTCGACCGCCCAAATTCGAAATTGATCATAATTTAAAAAAGAAATGTATATTTTGAGATTTTTTTGTATTGGTCCTCAAATCTAATGTGACATAATCTAGACGTTATGCATGTGGGAAAAAATATTGGATAATATATTCAATATTATGATGGACATAAAAGGCAACATGAACTCTATAGAGGACTTGAAGCTCATATTTGAACATCCGGTGCTTTAGTTGGGTCAGCAAAATGGAAACTGCATAAAGTCAAAAGCTACTTATGCATTAAATAATGAACAACGTAAGCTCGTGTTTGAGTAGATAAAACACCTGAAATTTCCGGATGCATCTCGTTGCGTCAATCTTGAAGAGGGTAAAATATTTGGAATGAAGACTTATGATTGTCATTTGTTTACGCAAAAATTAATTTTAATTATCTTTCGAGAATTTTAGCCTAAACCTATATGGGGCACGAACACTCATTACATTTAGAATATTTTTTAAAAGAATTATATGTCTGCAACAGATAAAGATGATATGATGTGTTTGAAATTATCTATGATAATTACTTCATGCATAGTAGAAAAGATATTTCTATCATGATTCTTTAATGTCATGATCATTTAACCGTTCATCTCGTCTATGAGGCAAAGTTTACAGACCATTACAATTTTGTTGGATGTATCCATTTGAGATGTGCATGTTATATCTAAAGAATAAGACAAAAAAATAAGGCAAAAATTAAAGAATCTATATGCGAATCATTATTTTATGAAGAAATGTTTAATTTCACATTGTTATACTTGAACTTGAAATTCAAATAAGACGAACTCGAGTCCCACGAAATGATGATAGGGAGAAGAAACCAATAAAGATGATTTATCCATTTTTAAGTTTTCAACACGTCCGATTGAGAGTACACATATTTTTTTGTTAAACGATGATGTTTTATTGATTGTTTAAAGTTATGTCATCGTCAACACTTTGAAAATGGAGTCTTGTCTAAAGTAAAAAAAAATAACTAGAGATTAATTTACATTAGGTTAAAAATATCACAATTCTTGTTTTCATAATTTTTTTATATAAGAAATTCAAAGATTTTCAAAGACAATTGTATTGTAGTATGACAAATGATCAATTTTTGCATATTCAAAATGAACAATTCTCAAGTTGGCTTAAAAAACAAGTGTATTTCTACAAAGTGACAAATAGAAACATTAGAAATTTGAGTTATGGACCGAAAAAAGTGTCAATTTATAGTGGTATCATCATCAGTGAATATAGATTTGACATTAAAAAATATGGAAGAAACAAATCTATGATGAATAGTAACATTCGTATTCAATATTGATTGTACGACAAAAATGAGTTGGATTATTATGATGTTATTGAGAAAATAATAGAGTTATCATATTTTGGAGATATTAATATTTTCATATTGCGTCGTTGTTGGTTTGATACAACAAAATGGTGTTAAGGCTGATGACACTTATAATTTGGTCAATGTGAAACATAGATCAAGATTTCGTTCCAATGAACCATTCATTCTACTTGAGAAAGTACAATAAGTTTACTATACAAAATATCCTTGAGCTAAAAAAACATTGACGAATGGTGGACAACGTGCAAAATATTGTGTTAAGAAAAAGATGAACATTGAATGTACTATATTTGATGATTTCCTATGTATTGATTATTATCAAGATGATTAAATCACGAAAGTAATAAATTTAGACCACGACAATGAATTAACAATATTTTTTGATAGAAATAACCATATGGAAAAAAATAACATTACCAAAATACTTCATCCTCTAGAAATAGAAGATGAGCAATTTATAAACGATAATAATATTACTGATGATGAGATTAATAAGATTGATGAAGAAATACATGAGTCACTTTCAAGCAATTGACCACATAAATTATGTCTTTACAAATGCTTATGTTATTCAATTACTATAAAAGACTTTTCTATATAATGCTTATATTATTCTAATCTAAGGTTCATACCATATATCTAGGATTCTGATGCATGAAATCTGATAGCAATAAGAGCCAACAAGCATATTGATTGCACATATAATAAAGTGATGAGGATAAGTATCATTGTCACAATAAATTATAATTTGAAAATCTTATCCAATATTTTGAATAGAGATAAAAGTGTATTCAAATTAAAAGAAGAAAAATAAAAAGGAAAATAGATTATGCTTGAAAAACTATCAAATTGGTGGAAATGTTAAGATTATGTTTTGTATTCCTACCGTTATCTCTTGAATTAAATAGTTAAATTAATTTAAAAATTTATGGGGGGAAGATTGTGTCAATTGTATTACTCCAAAACTAGATATCCTAACTATATTAAATTAAGATTGCCTCAAAATAGTTTGAACCAAATCAGTTTCGAGTTCAATTAACTTAAGATGCATGAAGGCTAAAAGAATAAAAAAATTAACATCATATATGCATGAAGAAAGATAATTTCGATTAGCTAAAAAAAGGAACACAGCTTGCTTCTTTTTTCATGAGTGTTTCTAATTTCTTGATAGAAGAAGGATTAGCCGAAATAGAACACAACTTTTTTTTAATGAGTGTTTCTAATTTCTTGATAGAAGGGAGAATAGCTCGGGCATGGCGTTGGTTTCCTTGGGAAGTGATGTATGACAGTTTGCTTAGGATGTCTACTTAAGCAAAGTGATGTGAGTAGGTCACAAGGGTGTGTGATATTTAATGAAATCACCAAGTGGAAATCTTTCTTTGGAAAACAACAACAACCAAAGTTGTCTATTTAATTAATTTGGGATTCATATGTAGTTATAACACAATATATAACTCACATCAATAGTTAAGATCTATCTAGTGCCACATTAATATGGACAGAAAGATTTGAAGAAAGGAGGATAAATATCAGATCAGACTTCTTGCTTCTATTTATATCACTTTATATAAAAATTGCATTATCAGTATGTTGGCTGCATGCAAGGAAAAGATTTAGATATTGTTTGATAATTATTTTCAAGATGATGAACTCAATTTTTTATGATCAGTATATGAACAAATTAAAGTTTTTGAAGTTATATTATGTGGATATCGACAAAGAACTGTATTTGACTCCGAGATATCATTGTTGTTGAACACATGTATTAGATATCATCAAACTATAACTCCAAACTCGTCCCACAGGTTGCTGTCACATAAGCAAACTGTATACTTTCTGATTGGATCAGTGGTAACTAGTCGTCACATGCAATTTGACAATGTTCTCATTGGTAGGTGTTCACGCATCAGTACGTATCCAAGTTAATAAGAAGAGGTTTACCAATCGAATCTCTGGTACGAATCATGACCCTCGATGAAGATATTATTTGAGATTCAAAAGGAGCACATACACACGGCATTACGAGCTCTAGAAGTGAAAAAAAAAACAGATATTGATATAGGTATGGACGTACACATCCATGCTTCTGCAGATGCTTGTGTCTGTCTTCAAACGTGTGGAGGGAGTGGTACAGAGAGAGAGAGAGATTTAGAGATTTAATTATTTATTGGTGTCGCATGTTGTTCTTATCATAGAGGCTTTAGCTCATCTTGGAGTGAGATTGAAGGGAAAGGGTGAAAGGAGAGGTTAATAAAAATAAAAGAACCAATTGGAAGTGGTTGCTTAAAGTTGCATGCAGGCCTCCAACGGATAACTGAATAGAATGTGCGGTACTCGGATGGTGAGGGGAGGCGCACTGCGATCTTGGTCTTCTCCACAAACTTAAATTAATCTACCCAACACAAACAATTTACAAGCTTTATACTTGCTTGACTTCCATTAGGTACATGTTCCTCTCTCTCTCTCTCTCTCTCTCTCTCTCTCTCTCTCTCTCTCTCAATCTCATCCAATATTGATTCTTTTAATAGTTTACCCTGAGCATGCATGATAGTGTTGCTGATAGTGAAAGGCTTATCTAAGCATCCCCTTAAAAAATGCTTATCGTTGTATTATTGATAGAGATAGTCCAGTTGGCTGCTCAATTTGAGAATTTATTACTGTATATATATATTATCAACTGCAAGGTATGCAAGCGTTACCAATTCGAGTTTCTGTTGGATTGTATGGGAGTTGCATGGGGTTGCTGCTAGCGATATAACCAACTTATAGGAGGTGATTTAAATCCAAGGCCTGGATGACTGCATAGCTAAATTATCCTCTAAATGGTTTCAAAATGGTGCGTGTATATGGGGGGTGGGGAACTAAATTAGGATCACTCATTATTCACAGTACTGGCACTGCGGTTGGCTATAAGTTCGGAGCCGAATAAAGGACTTCAGCATCAGCATCATCACATGCATGTCAATATTAGTGAATCTAATTTTATCATTTATAAAGATTTGATATTATCTAGATTTGATATTATCTAAATTTGATATTATTTAGATTTGTGGTTATCTAGATTAGTTTAGATTAGATAGTTTTGTTTAATTCGATTAGATAGATATTGATGATTATTCTTCTGATTCATCCATGTACTATATATAGATATACAATCTCACAAGAATGATATAGAAAAATATTTTCTCTATTGTTATTCTTCTAACATGGCATCAAAGCCATAATTTTTTTCCTTCTCCTCTTTCTTTTTCACCCTCTACAGATTCGCCATCCGCCGACGGACCCCCTCGACACAACACGGACCGTGTTCTGTCGACATAGACCATTTTCTGTTACGGCATCGTCGTGTCCTTCATCTACGATACACTCTTCTTTCGGCGCACTTGACGCGCCCCTCCGACGCCACATCATCCTGCACCGATGCGGGCCGTGACCCGCCCCTTCGACGCCACACGCTGCTGATACGAACCCCGTTAGGGAACCTGTCCTAACGAACCACAATCAAGCGAAAGCGGAAAACAAAGAGGAATCACACGAATCAAGAAATGAAAATATCAGCCAATATGTGAACATGTGCATAAGAATCAATATCAAACTGATGAAATTTAAATGAATTGCAAAATAAGATATTACCCGCAATCCAAGTCGAAGTTCACGAAGAACAAAGAAGATATCCTTTTCTAGGGAATCATAGTTCAAGATGACAAAATATTGTATGATATCATCAAGAGTTAGCCCTCTTATTTATAAGAGTACGCTAGACCCTTCTGTAGGATCTGGATGACACCAAGGGGGGGAGGGTTTGAATTGGTATATAAAATTTTAGCCACTTATTTTATACTAGATTTGTATGGGTATGTTCAGCGGAAGCATATAAGTTCAAAACATAACAGTTAAGAGTTAGAGAGAAAAAGAAAGAAAACAAACAAGCACACAAACATAGGGTTTGTTGACGAGGTTCAGCCGAACTCCAGACCTACGTTCCCGCTCCGGTCTTCTCGCACTTGAGATCTCCGGAGATCACTAATTTCTTCTTCAAGGGCGAAGGCTCCCTTACAACTTCTCCTTTCTTGCACGAGGGCAAGGAGACAACCTCTTACAAATCTCTCAAGAATTCTTG